>OZ012738.1:464822501-465025776 GCA_963859935.3 Lathyrus sativus
CAAAAATGGGGCATCCCGCTGAACTCCATAGTCAAATCCAAAAGATGTTGTCCAGGCAAAAGTTAGGGAACAAAAAATAAAAACAAAATAAAGAATCCCCAATAAAGACAAAGTCGTGTTGATCGAACACCAAAATAGGTAAATGACTGCCATTGTCTGAAGCATTGATAAGTTCTCGACCATATCAAATCCGATTGAGATATGAGTGTTCGTATCCAACTAACTGAATTAGGATTGGAGAACATCACGAAGAGGGGTGGGTACAATCAAACTTTGAGCCTTTATCCTTTGTTTCTTAAACCGTGAACCAAGCCACGATACAATCATTAAAAGACCTAATTGAAGTAGGAATTCTCTTGAAAGCATACTCGACGAGATAACGTTTCCTGACTCCTACGAGCTATGCTCAAAAATTCATGTTGGCATTATAAATTAAACTTATATCCTAACTAGTGATTTCAGTCACAAGTTATTGCGATATCTTTTTCAAAACAAAAACAAAAATTTCAAGACAAATATATCGTTACATTGATAGTTTCGGGATAGCATTTCACGCGTGTCGATTTTGCCTAACATCTCAGAAACTTACTTGAAGATCCTGCTAAACAGGGGCAGTTGGTTTCCAATTCACTTACTAATGCAAGCCTGACATTCTTAAGAGCTATTCTTGTAGACTCAGTCGTAACACGGTTAATTCGTGCTAGTTACGTTGAGATCTGACAAATCTCTCCAAGAGTTTGAAAACAGTGGGGCAATCGAACCCTATGTTCTCTGTAAAATCCTCTCGAGATGACTCTCTCATACAGTAGGTACTCTAGGGCATATTGTTTTTCAAAATGGAGACTATCCCGAAGTCCATTAAGATCAAAACTAGCTTGTTTCACGACATTTTCATGCACCCGATGGATCTTACTCCCGGTGGTCTTCATTCCCCAGTAAATCTCATCAACCATTGCCTCAGAGCAGTCCCCAGCGAGACTATAAGCTGACAACACTTTGGGCTGAGCCAGTAATCTCCAAGACAGCAGAGATCATACCAGCATCTTCCCAGTAACAGTCCCTAGCGAGACTATAAGATGACAACACTTTGGGTTGAGCCGGTAATCTCTAAGACAGCAGAGATCATACCAGCATCTTCCCAGTAACGGTCCCCAGCGAGACTTTAAGTTGACAACACTTTTGGGATCCATCCGATAAATCCCTAGTGACTCTCAAGACTGCAGAGATATCCCCGGTATCCTCCAAGTGATATATGTTCTTGAACCCCATTCTCAGTGGAATTATCTATTCCTCAGTTAAATTGCCTTACTTTCCTCAGGAAATACTTCCCAGGAGACTGCCATATTCTCCCCAAGAGGTCAAGATACCTTCCCCAGGAATGTCTGTTGATTTCTCCCCAGTAAGTCTGATGAACTCTCCGCAGGGAAGTTTGATATATCTTATCCCCAGTCGGATATACCTTTTCCCCAAGAAGCCGAGGTACTTTTCCCAGGAAGTTGCTACACTATCTCCATGAAGTTGTCTAGCTCCACACCTTCCCCATACAGCGGATATTTGTTTTATCCCCGGAAGTCTATGATCCAAGAGTTCTTGAGCTGATTATGGTTCATGATAGCAATCCCTCACGTGAAGTCATGACATCTTATCCCCATGCGGAGGTCATGAATCCCTAGTTGAAGTCAGGGCATCATACTCTCCGGTGAAGTCGTATCGCATCCCCATGTGGAAGTCATGAGATTTTCTCCCCAGGGAAATTTTAACTTTGAAGCTAGATTCGGTCTTACCATCAACTATTCCTATCCTCTAATAGATGTACTGTTGCAGAGGTCACTGGGTATTCCTGTCGAGATGTTTATTTCATCTCATGTCTCCTCTCCCATCTGTTTGGTCAGCATAAACATAAGCATAAGCATGGCATACTCATTGCATGACAGTTTCATGAACATACATATTAGTATACATGTTGGCATACGCATTAGCATTTGTATGCTTGCTATTTATCGTCATCCTTGTCGTTACCGCCGAGTAACTGGGTTTGTCCGCTCTCTCCAAGTAGATCGTCAGCCCTAAGCATAAAATACCTACTTGTTTCCAATTTCCCCATAGAGTTCAACCCTCGTGGACGATGGTTATTTCTGTTACCTTTCCGCGTTAAGATAAGGTAGTCCCCATTCGAGTTCGTTTCCTCAATGGAGTTTTGTTTATCAGTTCTTTCTAGCCCAATTCTAGATCGAATTTCAGTCCTGTCGGTCGTCGAACCTACCTGGACGTGCATTTATTTTTCCCTATCTTTCAAGAAAAGCATTTACAATCCTTTGCAGATATGCGACAGTTCTCACCTGAGAAGCTTATCACTACATTGCACAATAGACAAGCAACAGTTCTCAGCCTAGGAGCTTATCACCTACCTTACACTTTACAATACACTCTACAATTGATCTTCTCATACAAGGAGCTCATTATTACATTACAGTGATCTAGATGTTTTCCATCATCACAACATTCTTGACAATTTACATTATAGTGATCTAGATGTTTGCCATCATCACGACCTTCTTTATAATTTATGTTACCTGCTATCACTCAGTGATCTAGATGTTTGCCATCATCACAACTTTCTTTACAATTTACATTACCTGTTACCACCTCTACAAGCAGTTCTCAAATGAGAAGCTTATTATTGCCACTCTTGTAAATAAGCGGCATTTCTCGCCCGAGAAGCTTATCCTATCTTCGTTATGACTTGCAGCAAATGGCCATCTCCAGCGAGCAGTTTGGTTTCCATTTCCCGTATCATTTTGAAGAAAGGGGAGGTTTGAGCGGAATCATATTCAGGAGAGCACAGATCTTGAAGTATGAAGAAGTTCGTTTACCCTTTAGTAAAAGAAGGAGCGGAATCATATTCAGGAGAGTGTGAATCTTGAAGTATGCGGAAGTTTAGTTTACCCTTTAGTAAAAGAAGTTTAGTTTACCCTTCGGATGTTATTCTTTGCTCAATGCTCCACCATCTTGTTAATCGATCCTATAGTCGTGCAGATCCAGTTTTATTTTTTTACTCTAGAATATCAGCCGGTCACGCCTGAACCTGTTGAATAATTACTCCTAGATTTTCCCCAGTGGAGGTCATCTCATCGGTGCCATCTCCATTGAGGATCTCGCTCTTACCTTTCCTTTCTAAAGGTGAAAATTGGTCATGCTAGCACCAGTTGACCATCATCGTTAGAATTCCCCCAGGGTCGTGCTGTCACCCAGTGCGTCGTATTCCCCAGTGTGGTTCGTCGCGTCTTTCCCCGGTGTCGTCGTGTTGTCTGCATCTCTGCATTTACCATTCCATCATACGCACCATACTAAATTCATGGCATTGTCAGCATTATAATTTATTTCCGTTTTGTCCATAGCATTGCATATCACTGCATCTAATGGCAAAATTTTCGGTTATCTATATTTAAATCCCTCCCCCATGATTTCTCGAGCCTTCGTCGCTCAAATCATCCGGTGAAGCTATTTAAATAGGGGCAACTGTAATACCCCAAATTTTTCCCTAAGATTAGTCGTTTCATCTTGCATCTCATTTCATTGTGCATTGCGTTTAAACTAACCACTAACGGGTGGTGCAGTTGTTTGATTGTTGCCAGAAAATATCATGTGGCACGCTCTTTTAGTTTACAGGGTTTCTAGTGCCACTTTATTTTGAATGAATAAAATAGCACAATTGGCAAGAGACCGGGTGTAAGGAGTTGTGAGTGTGAGAGGTGGTCGAGAGTTCGAATCCCACCTTCTTCACTTTTTGTTTTGTTTCTTTTATTTTTATTCTAACTTTTCTATTTTCATAAAAAAAATAACAAAAATAGTTTTTTATTATTTAATTATTATTTTCGTATTTTATTTAAATTATTTTTTAAAAAATATTATTTTTTTTACTTTTTTCCATATTATTCATAAAAACATCCAAAAATCATAAAATTAAAAATATTAGAAAAGATTTTATTCCTTTAAGTTTGTTTTAGTTTTTTTTTTTTAACTTTGACTAATTATTTAAGTTGGGCTTTAAAGTGGGCATTAGGTTAGAGTTAACCCTAATTTGTTACCTATATAAACATAAGTGAGGGGGAATCCTAAGTCGATCATACCGCGGCTTTGAATATCCAGGATTTAATTCGACAATGGTAATAACTCTGAGGTAAACTTTTTGTCGCATTTCGGATGGTTGTGTAAACATTTCTTTGCTGGTTTTGATTCAGCTACGGGGTACGGTAAGTTCTGTCTTGACTTTGGTTCGATTACGATGCAACTGTACTTATTTCAATTATTACTATGTTGTTTGCCTTTTACATATTAAGCTCCCTGGTTTAATTTATTTTGATATAGTATGGTTGTTATTATTACACCATTCAAAAGTTTGCTACTATGTTATTATTAACACTATGGTAACACCGGCGGTACCGCATCAAGGACCAGGAACTGAGCCCACGTAATGATGAAGGTGACTACATCAGGTGCCAATCTCCTCATTTCATTAATGTTTGTTTTTTCTTTCAATAATAAATAACTTAATTAAATAAAAAACTGATTTAAAACTTTTAGAACATTTTTTAAACTTGATAAAAATCATTTTAGAACATTTTTTATAACTTCAAATTAAATCCATTTTAAAACTTAATTTTTTTTTTAAAGAAAACCTTTCTAAAACTTATCTAAGATATTTTTAATAATTCAATGTTAAGATTTAATGTAAAACAAAAAAAAAACTTAAGGAAAATCATTTTTTTTAGAGGCTTAATTCATCATCACTTTTTTTTACCTAAAATTAAAACCAACTTGTAAATTAAACAAAAATAAATTAAAATTTTGTCTAAAAAACATTTTCTAAAACTTCAACTAAAACTTATTTTAAAACTTAAACTTAACCCTTATTTTTACAAATTTAAAATTGAGATTTAAATTTTTTTAACGTTAACACCCTTTTTTCCCTTAGTAATTTAAAACCTCTTAAAAACTCAATTTCCAAACTTAAAATTTAACCTTAATTGAGAATTAAATTTATGTAATTAAAAGATTAATTTTTTATTATAATTTAAAATTTAATGCTAACAAAGTTTAAATTAACTTAACATAATAAATAACGTAACTTAAAAATTAAGCTCCTTTTGTAAATTAAATCCGTTTGGTAAATTAACCCTAAAACTTCTAAAATAAGGATTAATATTTTAATGTCGCAATTAGTCTTAAAACCTTTTCCCTAGCATTAGGTCAAAGAGTCGTCGTACTCTGTTTAGGGTTTCCCGCCGTGGAATCCCTAATTTCAACCCTAAATTTTCAATTAACAAATTCAACATAGAAATAGAAGTTTCAAAGACTCCACGTAAGCGTGTCCTTAAGATACGTTTATTCCCCATTGAAACCTTGACCATAGTCAAGACGTTTCTAACCTCCCTTTCGAGGGGAACTACGATTACTCTGATTCCATTCCCTATCCAGGATACGTAGGCACAAGATGCGACGTCTTGCCGAGTAAACTTAGGACTAACCCTTAGGTTTTTAGGTCACTCTATCCCTTAGCTCAATATATACATCAAACAGATAATAAAATAGAAAAGCATACAATAAACAAAAGGTTCCTGTAGAGTACTACAGAAGTTTAGGGTGCTAGTACCTTCCCTAAGCTTAACCAACCCCTTACCTAGGTCTCTCCCCGCATTGTGTTTACAATGCAAAAATAGGTTTTCCCTCTTTTGACCTTTTCCTTCGGATAAATCAAAGAGCGGTTGTGAATTAAGAATTGTGATTCAAACTAATTAATAGTTTGATATCCTATTTCCACCGCAACAGAAAATGGCGACTTCACTGGGGACTGCCATAATTTTTAAGGGTTGCCCTATTTTATTATTGTATGATATTTATTCTATTCACTATCTGTATATATTATTGTATATTGTGGGGATGCCCTTCTATTGTGAGATAAGTCCTAACCCGGACTTGAGTGACCTTATTATAGGAAGGTGAGATATTCGACGAGGCTTGCCGGGAGTGAGTCACGACCAAGTTGACTCGAGAATCACCGCTCAGTTGAGACCCTTTCGAAAATGGTTCGGTTGATCGAGTTAGTCGTGAAAACTTTTACTATTTTCGATTAGAGTCTATGATATTGAGGACCGTAGTTACCTTAACACCCCATTGGCCTTATATATGGCGTAGTGCGGGAACCATGTGGGAGTAGTCCTACAATGGTTGCTACGCGATGCTACACTCAAAAGAGGTTCTCTTGAGAATATTATCGACCCCCGAGTTGGTTAGAAACTTGATAATATCCAAAGGATGGACTAATGACTTTGGGCACTTCTTAGAACCTTGTTCTGCATGTACAACTAACCTTAGTACATACCTTATTGGGATGGGTAAACCCTAACTCCTTGTACATACCTTTAACCTAGGACTTTGTGTATGTGCATTGCATCCATAAAACATCACATTGCATTACATTTCATGGAATTCAAGTTTTATTTATGAATATTGCAGGATACCATGAATTACAAAAAAAACACTTTGAGATGTTCTTTTAAAAGTCTTAAGTTAGAGGACCTAAGCAAGCTAGGAACTTTGGTTCAAGATCAACAAAGGATTCAGAAACAAGTATGGAAGGCCATTATCTCTGTTGAAACTTCAAGTAGACGAAGGTTTCCTTTCGAATTTGTTACAGTTCTAGGATCCAGATGATCTTTACCTTTAGATTCCTAGAGTATCAGCTCTTGCCTACCCTAGAAGAGTACTGTCAATTGGTGGGGTTATCTATTCTGAAGGATCATTTAGCATATTTAGGGGTTGTGTATGGTATTGGTATGATCAAACTGGCCCTACTTTCTCAAAACAGCTCTTCACTTTCAAAATCTGCATTTTCAAAGCTTTATGTTGCCAACAATGCTCATATTCTGTTTCAACTTATTTCTGTCTGAACCATGTGCCTAGAATCTTCATTCTAAATATTTTGAGTTGGTGTGTTATTCCTAGCTATCTCATACTGCCATGACCTATCCTGCTTGCTTTTGAATTTTCACCAGTCTTGCATTTTCATGTTTTAGTTACAACCAATATGCCATATTCTGCTTGGTGTTGATTTGCACTGATTCTTGAGCATGAAGTTATCCTTTAGCATATATGTGGTGTGTGTGTGTGTCTTTGTTTTAGCATAAATCTCATTATTTTGAAAAATACCCTGTTGCACCATCAAGTTTATTTCAAAACAGCTTTTTGCCTAGCCATCAACATGTCAATTTCATTTCTGTTTGATTAGGCCTGAACTTTAAGTTTGATCTCTTTCATTTTCATGATTGTGATGTGTGTGTATTGGTTGTTTGATCTGTTTCCACTTGGTTCATCATTCCACTTTCAAAATGCATTTTTAACTCCTATTCAAGCCAATATGCCTAGACCATACCAAATCCTGCCTTGTTTGTAGTATGCCTATTTTTTTGATGTGAACTCATTTACTTTCATGTTTATGATGTGTATGTGCTATCTTTATAACATGAGACCATTCACCAGCTTGTATCCTCACTTGCTGCCAAAACTGTTTTGAAAAATCACCACTACACACCCAATATCCCTCTTGGGTTTGAAGCACTTTTTGGTTGGTGTATGAGCTTGATTTCATGTGTTATCATGTTTGGGATATGTAATGCTTACATGACCTTGCTACCTGGTTTTGATCTTGTACTTCACATGTATCATCTCTTGCTGTCACACAGCTTGTTTCACAATGCCACAACTGCAGCACATCACACACATTTCTGTTTGAGTTTGTTTAAAATCATTTCATGAGCCTTGGATCTTTAGATTGTTAGAACACAGATTGGTGTTTCTTATATCTCTATGTTTTGATGATAACTTTTATGGAATTTTGTATTAAGAAAATATACACTCTAAAATTTGTTCAAGTATTATTGTTTCAGGTATAAAATTAAATACTCTTAAAGAAGCAAAATACATAAGTACAAAGAAACTATGCAAAGCTCTGAAGCATCAGATGCAAGTCTATCAGAAGATTCTGAAGCGCTGCCAGAAGGATCTGAAGCAGAAGCTACAGAATGATCTGAAGCGTTAGTGAAAGAAGTGTACAAAAGTTGAAGGCTTTGATAATCAGACTCTTATCATTAATGTTCACGCTCTTAGCACTTAGTGCTGCATAATCTGATGAAGACTCTAATCAAGATTGAGACTCTAATACATTAAGATCTGATTATCTATCAAGGCTCTGAACTTCTCAATCATCTTAAGCTCTGATCATCTTAAAGTATTTCATACCTTTAAGCTTGCTACAAGTTCTGAAGTGCAGATTATGAAGACTTCATCCTGAAGGAAGCTTGTTGAAGAAGTTGTAAACTTGATTGGACGTGGTGCTACTTCCAAAGTAACCAACGACTATTTTGTCCAAAGAAGTGACGTGGTGCAAATCCCAAGGCTTCTACAACCATACCTTTCTGCAGAAAGCATATCTCTGCCCATACTTTTGGTGATGAAAAGTCTTACAATCTAATATTATATACAACTGCACATCACTCAAAGCATTTGGAAAAAGCTATAAAAGGAGAACTACTTCAACATTTTGAAAGCTGCTAATTCACTACTCACCATTTGCTCATTGCTAGTTCACTCAGAAAGAAATACACGCTTGATTCATCAAAGTGAAAATCTCACAAAGATCTTATTCATTTGATCCTTCATAAAACCATATAGTTTTTGTTGTACTTAATCTTAAGTGTAAACATCACAGTTGTGATACAGCTTATTAGAAGCATTCAAACACTTGTTAGTTTACATTAATTTGTAAGAAGTTCCTTAAGAAGACCATGGTGTGGTCAGTAGTTCTTGAGAAGACTAAGACAATTGTTCTTAGTGCTTTCTATTGTAATTAGTTGATCAATAGTGGATTAAGTCCTTGCAGAGAAAGGCAAATCATCTTTGATAAGGTGGACTGGAGTAGTTGAGTTCAACGAACAAGGATAAAAATCTTGAGTTGTTTTTATTGGCATATTTCTTAAAACTCTTATTCAACCCCCCTTCTAAGTGTTTTTCTCACTTTCAGTTGGCATCAGAGCTCCGGTTCTATTTGTGCTATCACTTAACCGTGACCAGAAAAGATCCAGTGGGAAAACTCTTCATATTCTTGGTTGATATTATTTATGGCTGCTGAAACTTCAACATCCAACAAATATGAAGAAAGAGTCAGCACAAAACCTCCCATGTTTGATGGAGAGAAATTTAATTATTGGAAAGATAGACTGGAAAGTTTCTTTCTAGGGTTTGATGCTGATCTTTGGGACTTAGTTATTGATGGATATGTTCATCCCACTGATGGGAATGGCAAGAAAGTTGACAGAAAATCAATGACTGAGGAGCAAAAGAAGGAATTCAGAAATCACCACAAGGCTAGAACTATTTTGCTAAATGCTATATCTCATATTGAGTATGAGAAAATAACCAAATAAGAAACTGCCTTTGATATATTTGAATCCCTGAAGATGACTCATGAAGGGAACTCTCAAGTTAAAGAAACCAAGGCTCTGGCGCTGATCCAGAAGTATGAAGCTTTCAAGATGGAAGAATCTGAATCTATTGAAGCCATGTTTTCCAGATTCCAGATTCTCACTGCTGGCCTAAAGGTTCTGGACAAGGGTTACTCTACAGCAGATCATGTCAAGAAAATAATCATAAGCTTGCCAACCAGATGGAGATCCATGGTCACTGCTCTGAAGCTGGCAAAGGATCTGAACAAGATTACGCTGGAGGAACTAATCAGTTCTCTAAGGAGTCATGAGATTGAACTAGAGGAAGATGAGCCTCTAAAGAAAGGTAAGTCAACTGCTTTAAAATCTAATAAAGTTGTTAAAGCATTGCAGGTATTAGAAGAAAGCTCTGAAGAGTCTGCTTTTGAAGATGAAGAAGAACTATCTTTATTATCCAGAAGAACCAACAAACTCTGGAAGAATAAGCAAAGGAAGTTCAAGAACTTTATAAAACCAGATCAACACAAATAATCTTCTGGGCACATAAGATATGGAGAACACTCTGGATACAGAAGATCTGGAGAATCCTCTGGACACAGACGATATGGAAAAAGAGAGGTTGTTTGCTATGAATGCAAAGAACCTGGGCACTACAAGAGTGAATGTCCAAAGCTTCAGAAGGAGAACCCAAAAAGAAAGTCAGATCACAAAAAGAAAGTTCTAATGGCTACCTGGGATGACTCAGATGCATCTGATTCGTCATCAGAGTCAGAAGAGGAATGTGCAAATGTAGCATTCATGGCTGACATTAAAGACAGTGCTGAATCATCTGGATCAGAATCAGAATCTGATTCTGAGGAGGTATTTGCTGAACTTTCTAGACAGGAACTTGTTGAAAGTCTATCTGATATTCTTGAAAACTATAGCAAAGTTAAACTCAAATACAAAATGCTTCTAAAGCATATTGAATTTGAGAGTAACAAGTTTGAATCAGAAATAGCTCAACTAAAAGCTGAAAATCTTCAATTGAAAAATAATTTAGAAACTGCTCAACTAAACTCTGATTCAAAATCTGAACCATGCTCTAAAAATATTTTACAAGAGTATGACTATAGTTTCAGGAAGTTTCTAACTAAAAGCCCATATAGAAGCAAAATGGCTTCAATGATCTATGGTATTAGTAGAAACTATAGAAAAGGTGTTGGATATAAATCTTTCTCTTATGAAGATTCAAATCCGAAATCTGTAGATAAGCTGGATATCAAGTATCCTCCTTTATATTCTCAGTTTACATTTGGTCACTTAAATGATATTAAACACACAAGTTCTAATCAGAACAAACTTGTGTTTAATAAATCTAAAGCAAATCAGAACAAGTCTTATGTTGAAAGACAGAAGTTCAGAAAAAGCTTTAAGGCAACTAACCAAAAAGGACCCAAGAAAATATGGGTACATAAGGATAAGATAATCTATGTTGCAGACATCCTTAGCAGCAAAGTCAAGACTCCAGTCATGGTACCTGGACTCTGGATGCTCACGACATATGACGGGAAAAAGGTCTATGTTCCAAAGTCTGGAGCTTAGATCTGGAGGAGATTTCAAGTTTGGAGGGAATCAGAAGGGCAAAATAATTGGCTCTGGAACCATAGGCAATGGTAAACTTCCTTCCATAACTAATGTCTTGCTTGTTGAAGGATTAACTCATAATCTATTGTCCATAAGTCAATTAAGTGACAATAGTTATGACATAATCTTTAATCAAAAGTGTTGCAAAGCTGTTAGTCAAAAGGATGGCTCAATCCTCTTTAATGGTAAAAGGAAAAACAACATTTATAAAATTAGTCTTTCAGAACTTAAGGTTCAGAATGTTAAATGCCTTATGTCTATTAATGAGGAGCAATGGGTCTGGCACAGAAGATTGGGTCATATTAATATGAGACGTATATCTCAGATTAATAAGCTTAATCTGGTTAGAGGACTTCCTAATCTGAAGTTCAACTCAGATGCTCTTTGTGAAGCGTGTCAGAAAGGAAAATTTTCAAAATCATCTTTCAAATCCAAAAATGTTGTTTCAACTTCAAAACCATTAGAGTTACTTCACATTGATCTGTTTGGACCAGTGAAAACTGCATCCATCAGAGGAAAGAAGTATGGATTAGTCATTGTTGATGACTATAGCAGATGGACATGGGTAAAATTCCTAAAACACAAGGATGAGTCACATTCTGTGTCCTTTGACTTCTACAAACAAGTCCAAACTGAAAAAGATTTCAAAATTGTTAGAGTCAAAAGTGATCATGGTGGAGAATTTGAAAACAAACATTTTGAAAAATATTTTAATGAAAATGGCATTGCTCATGATTTCTCCTGTCCTAGAACTCCTCAACAGAATGGAGTTGTAGAGAGGAAAAATAGAACTTTGCAAGAGATGGCCAGAACCATGATCAATGAGACTAACATGGCAAAACATTTATGGGCAGAGGCAATTAACACAACATGTTACATTCAGAACAGAGTGTAAATTAGACCTCTTCTGGAAAAGACTCCTTATGAATTGTGGAGGAATAGAAAGTCAAACATTTCTTATTTCCATCCTTTTGGATGTATTTGTTTTATGCTGAACACTAAAGAGAATCTTAACAAGTTTGATTCTAAAGCACAAAAGTGTTTCATGCTTGGATATTCTGAATGCTCTAAAGGCTACAGAGTATACAATACTGAGACACAGATTATGGAAGAATCTATACATGTTAGATTTGATGATAAGCTTGGCAATCAAAAGGCAAAGCAGCTTGAAAACTCTGCAGATGGAGAAGTTATTCTCATAGAATTTGAGAAACCAGAGGTAGAGAAAGCTCAAGAAGAAGCTACACCAGATGCAACTCCATTGGCTGCTCAGATGAATAACATGAATATTTCTGAAGAACCAACAGTTAAAGGATAATCCAGAATCAAGGCTTCTCATCCAGAAGAAATGATCATTGGGAAGAAAGATGACCCTATAAGAACAAGGTCATTTATCAGATCATCTGGAACATCACTTCTTGGGTTGGTGTCTATTATTGAACCAACATCTGTGGATGAGGCTCTGAGTGACAATGATTGGATACTTGCAATGCAAGATGAGCTGAATCAATTTATAAGAAATGATGTGTGGGATCTGGTTCCTAGACCAAAAGGTTTCAACATTATTGGAACAAAGTGAGTATTCAGAAATAAACTAAATGAGCAAGGAGAAGTTGTTAGGAACAAGGCAAGGTTGGTAGCTCAAGGTTACAGTCAACAAGAAGGAATTAATTACACTGAAACTTATGCTCCAATGGCAAGGTTAGAATCTATACGCCTTCTTATTTCATTTGCTGCACAACATAACATCACTCTATATCAGATGGATGTTAAGAGTGCCTTCTTAAATGGCATTATAGAAGAAGAAGTTTATGTCCATCAACCTCCTGGTTTTGAAAGTGATAAATTTCTAGATCATGTTTTCAAACTCAAAAAATCTCTTTATGGTTTGAAACAAGCTCCCAGAGCTTGGTATGAAAGACTAAGTAATTTTCTTCTGGAAAAGAACTTTATCAGAGGCAAAGTGGACACAACTCTTTTCTGTAAAACATTTAAGAAATATTTACTAGTTTGTCAAATTTATGTGGATGATATTATTTTTGGATCTACCAATATTATGCTGGGAAAGGAGTTTGCTTTGTCTATGCAGGCTGAATTTGAAATGAGCATGATGGGAGAACTTAGATTCTTTTTGGGAATCCAAGTAAATCAGACTCCAGAATGCACATATATTCACCAGACTAAATATGTCAAAGAGCTTCTAAAGAAATTCAATCTGAATGAAAGCAAATTGGCAAAGACTCCAATGCATCCTACAAGCACACTTGGTAAGGAAGAGGTAAGTAAGAAAGTTAATCAAAAACTTTACAGAGGTATGATTGGATCTCTCTTATATTTGACTGCTTCAAGACCTGATATTTTATTCAGTGTGTGTCTGTGTGCTAGATTCCAATTAGATCCTAGAGAATCTCACTTAACAATTGTTAAGAGGATTCTAAGGTATCTGAAAGGTACTACTAATGTGGGTTTGTGTTACAGAAGATCTGATGAGTATAAATTAGTTGGATTCTGTGATACTGATTATGCTGGAGACAAAGTAGAATGTAAAAGTACTTCTGGAAGCTGTCAATTTCTTGGAAGTCATCTGATCTCTTGGTTCAGCAAGAAGCAACCCACAATTGCACTTTCAACAACAGAGGCAGAATATATTGTTGCTGCTAGTTGTAGCACCCAGATGCTCTTGATGAAAAGTCAACTGGAAGATTATCAGATTTTTGAGAGTAACATTTCTATCTTCTGTGATAATACTTCTGTTATATGCTTATCTAAAAACTCTATTTTACACTCTAAAGCTAAGCATATAGAGATTAAACATCATTTCATCAGAGACTATGTTCAGAAGGGAATTATCAATTTAAACTTTGTGGATACAGATCATCAGTGGGCTGATATCTTTACAAAACCCCTTGTTGAAGATAGATTTAAATTCATTCTGAAAAATATAAGTATGGACTTTTCTCTAGAATAAAATATTCATCAGATGAAATTTTTCCTCAGATGATAAATGTCTAAACTCTGAAGTATTTCTTCATTTCAATTCTGTGTTTATTTATTTGTGTGTAAATCTGAACTAACAAGGCTTAGAGGATCTGAACGTTGCCTAACATTTCATTTCTCAAAGAGTTTCAGAGGCACATACAAGCAAACACGTGTAGCTCAGAATCTGGAAAGGTAGAGTGCACCATAATGAATGACGTTTGAGGTATTGCTTTGAAAATCCAAAATCTCTTGATTTTCCCCCCTTCTGTCAGAATCTTAAATGCTTGATATGATTTTATTCCTTGCATTAATTGCTTGATATGATTTTGTCTCACTTCATTCAATGCTTGTGTGTACGCGTGAGATTATGTGTCTTTTTGCATGCCCTAAATTGCTCTATAAATTCTCACAACACTTCACAAATCACACTTTACACTCTCTTCACCTCTCATATGCATTTCTGTCTTCTCTATTGCTTCCATCTTATTTCAAAACCCTAAACCTCTCGTAAACCCAGACGCATCTCAAGAACATCAATGGCTTCACCATCTTCAACATCTGCT
The DNA here is from genome assembly GCA_963859935.3 of Lathyrus sativus. Taxonomy (NCBI): domain Eukaryota; kingdom Viridiplantae; phylum Streptophyta; class Magnoliopsida; order Fabales; family Fabaceae; genus Lathyrus; species Lathyrus sativus. Next base: position 464,837,170 of record OZ012738.1, read on the forward strand.
CCGATGCAAACCTCAACTGCTGCTGCATCATCTCCAAATGCTGCTGGTTCATCCCAAACTGCTGTTGTGTACAAGGCACCTGCGAGAACTCTTCTCACTCCAATCAAAGACCTTGAAGTTTTGTGTGAGAACTTTGTGGATTTTGAATCCATCAAAGAAAATGGTTTTGATCTCTATTCAACCATCAAAACTCAGAATTGGGAAAAGTATTTTGACAGGATGATGGGTCCTGTTTATCCAACCTTGGTGAAGGAATTCTGGATACATGCTCAAGTTTTCCCTAAGTTCATTCATTCATCTGTTCTTGGGAAGGAAATAGTCATCACTGAAAAATTAATCAGACAACTACTTGAGTATAAGGAAACTGATGGAATCACAAGTATGGCTACTGATCGTGTGGATTTGGCTGACATTTTTCAAGAAGTTTGTGTTTCTGGGGAACCATCCAACAAGGTCAGAGATCTGAAGCCTGTTTACAGAATCTGGGCCAAGATTTTCATGAGTTCTATCTTTCACAAAAAATCTTCTAACTCACCAGATTATGTGAACTCAGAACAAATGTACTTCATGTTCTGTATGAGTAAAGGAAAGAAGGTGGACCTGCCTTATCTTCTGTTCAGTCATCTTTTGAACCATATCAAAGAAACAAGAGAAGAAGTAAGGGTTAAAGCTGGAAAAATCAGAACTTGGATCCCTATGGGAAGACTGATATCAGACATTCTAACAGAGAATGGTCTTGTGAAACATCTGTTTGATGCTGGAGTGACAGATGATCTGTCTTTTGTTATAGGATCTGTCATCAATGGGAACACTCTGAAAAGAATGAAGGTCATTTTAGAGCTTGCTGGAAAACCCAAGAAATTTAACTCTGAAGAAGTTAGCAGAAGGAGAATTCCTTTAGCAGATTTCCCTATGTTCAGTGCTGATGAACCTAGGAACATCATTCTGACATTTATTGCTGATTGCTTGAAGAATTGTATCCCTCTGCCTGCTAACATAGTGCAGAAGGAAGGAGAAGTATTTCCAAATCTTCTGAGAGAAAGGCGCAAGAAGAGGAAAGCTGAGGAAGGATCTGTTGCACAGACCAAGAGGAAAGCCTCTGATGCTGGTGACAAACTTGAGAAGGACAAGAAGCAGAAGGAATATCCTCCAGAAGCTACTGTGGAAGAAATTAGAGAAACAATTCAACAGGTATTAACATCTGATCCCAAACCATCTGTACCTTCACCCTCACCTTCACCTTCACCATCTCCTCCTCAACCATCTGAACCTCATTCATCTGAACCCATTTCATCTCCTCACAAACATTCTCAACCATCTTCTGTTCAACTACCATCTGAACCCCCTCAACAGAAATCTTCTGAACAACAACCCCCTCAATAAACACAATCTGAACCACAAAAACAACAATCTTCTGAACCACAAAAACAATCTGAACCACTATCTTCTACTCAACCACCAGAAGAACCAACCATCCAAAATCCTGAACCATCTGTCCAACAACCATCTGAAGACATTATGGATGTGCAACCTATTGCAACCATGTATGTCCTCTCTTCAACTTCATGTCATTCAACTGAATCATCTGATTCTGATGAATCTGAAGTCCCCTCACCAACTAGCTTACATATTCCTGATCCTTATAAACCACTACCATCTAACCTACCTGCTTCTGACCACCCTCTTCGCTTCAAATTCAACTTCACAGATTTTATACCACCCTCATCTGATGTTGTTACATCAACACCATCTAATGGTGACACCTCCATTCCTCAACTCACCACCACAAACATCCATACCACAACCATCCATACCCCAACCATCTAAACAGCCACCATCTGAACAACCACCATCTGAACAACCATCATCTGATCACCTACCTCCTGAACAAAACCAAACACCTCCTGAACCATCACAAACAGTCACCATAGAAGACTTTCTAAACCCCAAACCCAGATCAGATGTTTCTACTCTGTTCAAGAATTTCAAGAAGGAAATACGTATGGGGATTGCTTCTGTGGAGAAAGAGTGCATGGCTAGTATGGATCCTGCTGAATCTGAATCTTCTTGGAACAGATTCATCTCAAAGTTCAACTTTGCTGCATCTGACCTCAGAACACTATGTGCTGATGATGCAAAGGCAAAGTTTGCTGAAATGGTCAGACAGACTCTGCTGAGCATTATCACAACCCCAGTGCTTCTTCTGGAAGATGCTCCTGCTGAAGATTCTGCAATGATAGAAGATACTCCTGCATCTGACATGGAGATTGATCATCCAATGGCAACTGCATCTGCTTCTGAACCTTTTGCATCTGAGATGAAGATTGAGATTCCAGATGTTGTCCAAGAAGTCAAGGAAATCAGAATATGGATGATAAAACAGGAACAGACTACTGAAGAGATCAAGACTTGGATGGCCAAGCAAGAAGAGTCCACTGCTAAGATTACGGATCTTCTGACCTTGATTGCTTCTCACCAGCCCTAGTTTTCTTTTCCATGTCTTTGCATTCTTGTTTTGCACTTGTTTTCTGTTTGTTCTATTTTCTGTCATCTGCTGTATGAACATCTTATGCTTTTTGTGCTACTTTGATCTGAATGAATCTAGCTGTTATGTTTTTCATTTATGTGTTGTGTTTTTCTCTTCTTCTGTTATCTTTTCTGTCTTTAAAATTCTTTTTGATTATGACAAAAAGGAGGAGAAAGAGAATTTGATTGTTCAATCCATAAGCAATACTAAAATGAAATTCAGACATTGTTTTAATCTAACATTGAATCTTAAGACTTTCAGATCTTATTATTTCATCTGACAAAAATGATCTAAAGTTACCCTGAGAATTACCCAACCAGACTCTGATCCTTGAAGAAAATCATCAGACTCTGATTCTGGAAGATATACCAGAACTCTTAGATTAAAGGAAATCATCAGACTCTGATTCAAAAGGATTTCTACCAGGTTCTGAAATATACTCAAGCAAAAAGGGAAGTGTTCTCGTCTATTAGAGTATTCATTTCAGGGGGAGATTCTTAATCTCAGGGGGAGTTATATATTTTATTTCTCTTTATTGAACAAAATTCCCTATGTTTTGTCATCATCAAAAAGGGGGAGATTGTTAGAACACAGATTGGTGTTTCTTATATCTCTATGTTTTGATGATAACTTTTATGGAATTTTGTATTAAGAAAATATACACTCTAAAATTTGTTCAAGTATTATTGTTTCAGGTATAAAATTAAATACTCTTAAAGAAGCAAAATACATAATTACAAAGAAACTATGCAAAGCTCTGAAGCATCAGATGCAAGTCCATCAGAAGATTCTGAAGCGCTGCCAGAAGGATCTAAAGCAGAAGCTACAGAATGATCTGAAGCGTTAATGAAAGAAGTTTACAAAAGTTGAAGGCTTTGATAATCAGACTCTTATCATTAATATTCACGCTCTTAGCACTTACTGCTGCATAATTTGATGAAGACTCTGATCAAGATTGAGACTCTGATACATTAAGATCTGATCATCTATCAAGGCTCTGAACTTCTCAATCATCTTAAGCTCTGATCATCTTAAAGTATTTCATACCTTTAAGCTTGCTACAAGTTCTGAAGTGCAGATTATGAAGACTTCATCCTGAAGGAAGCTTGTTGAAGAAGCTGTAAACTTGATTGGACGTGGTGCTACTTCCAAAGTAACCAACGACTATTTTGTCCAAAGAAGTTATGTGGTGCAAATCCCAAGGCTTCTACAACCATACCTTTCTGCAGAAAGCATATCTCTGCCCATACTTTTGGTGATGAAAAGTCTTACAATCTAATATTATATACAGTTGCACATCACTCAAAGCATTTGGAAAAAGCTATAAAAGGAGAACTACTTCAACATTTTGAAGCTGCTAATTCACTACTCACCATTTGCTCATTGCTAGTTCACTCAGAAAGAAATACACGCTTGATTCATCAAAGTGAAAATCTCACAAAGATCTTATTCATTTGATCCTTCATAAAACCATATAGTTTTTGTTGTACTTAATCTTAAGTGTAAACATCACAGTTGTGATACAGCTTATTAGAAGCATTCAAACACTTGTTAGTTTACATTAATTTGTAAGAAGTTCCTTAAGAAGACCAAGGTGTGGTCAGTAGTTCTTGAGAAGACTAAGACAGTTGTTCTTAGTGCTTTCTATTATAATCAGTTGATCAATAGTGGATTAAGTCCTTGCAGAGAAAGGCAAATCATCTTTGATAAGGTGGACTGGAGTAGTTGAGTTCAATGAACAAGGATAAAAATCTTGAGTTGTTTTTATTTCCATATTTCTTAAAACTCTTATTCAACCCCCCCCCCCCTTCTAAGTGTTTTTCTCACTTTCATAGATAACATGATTAGGTTTTGTGTGTACATGAACCAGACCTCTTTGTGGATGCTGTGCCTTTTCTGTTTGACAGTCTCCTACCAAGTATGCCACACATGCAGTTTGTAAACCAATTTTTGTTGTATGCTTTTTATGTTCATCCTTAAGTGTTAGAATCATTCATGGACATGTTTGTACTTGTGTGTGGTGCTTGTTTTGTCTAAACCTTTTCCAAACATGACATGTCTTCTATTATGCATTTTTATGTGTGTTTGAGCAGCTAGCATGTCACTTTCTTTTCTGTTGGGTTTGTGGCAAATCTTGAAATGTGGAAACACTTAATAATATGTTTATGGTTTGTGTGTAAGGTTTGCTCAACCTGTTTGTGTTTATTTCATGACATGGCTTTCAAATTGCTTTCTTTAAATTTCACTTGGCATGGTATTGACAGTTCTATTTTGGTGCATATGTCTTGGCATTTGATTGTTATCATCATGTTTCTCATTGCACTTTAAGTAGTTTGGTTGAGATGCCATGAGATTTCTTGTTCTGTTTTGATCAAAGTTTGAGAAGCATCCTTGTTTGGCCTGTTGTTTGAAAACTAGGCAGCAGGGCCCCTTTGGTTTTGGCCTGCTGTTTGTCTGCCATTGTTGATCAATCTTTCATCCATTCACATACCGCATTTGAAGTTAGCTACATATGTGTATTGTTGTACCTGCTTATCTGTTTAGATTTTAACAAATTTAGTTTTTGATTTGAGGTCATTTGTTCTTGTTGTTGGAAGTACAAGTCTACTATTTTACAAAGTTCACTCACTAGCCAGCACTGTTGCCATCATACTACCTTCATACTACCTGAGACATTCTTGTTTGGTTTGTAAGCTTTAAGAGAAAATGGTTTGTAAGCCTTCTCTTCCATGCTATATTTGCAATCCATGAACCATTTCCAAATGTGTTGATCTGTGGCTGAGCCCTAAGTGTATAATCTATCTGTTATCATGTCTATAACTTGTGTGCAATATCTGTTTGATGTGTATGAACTCAAAACATGCTTGGTTTTCCTTTATGCATCTCAAGTTTCCAATTTTCATTTTCAATAATGTTTGTTATTAGCGACATCATTTCACAAATTGGTTGTTACCATCATCATCCTTGTTTAAAAACAATCATGTTAGGTTTAAATTTTGTTAAATTTGGAGTTGTTTTGATCAAGTTTGAATCCTTCACGCATTTGGTTTTGTTGGCTTCTTTTTGACCCAGATTTTCAATCATAGATAGGTTTATCTTTTTCTGGGGTGGCTAAATACATGGATGTATCGCCACCCCAGTGGTTACACACTAGCCCTTAAGTCAGTTGCCATGTCCTTGGTCCTGGGTTCGAGCCTCGCGGAGGCCATTTTTTTATTAAATTTGTGATTATTTCTTTGTTTTATCATTTTCTTCTCCTTTTCCATTTGGTTAACACGCGGACAGTTGGCTGATTTGGTTAAGTGTTGAGTTTATGAGCATGAGGGTGTGGGTTCAACACTCTCCTTGACCATTCCATTTATTCTTATCACTCATTTGTTTATATTTTCTTCACAAAATTCAAAATTTCATAACTTTCTCATGTTTCATTATTTTTTATCCGTTCTTTTTGAAAAATGCTCTTAATCTTGTCTAGTTTCACATGTTGAGAAAATAATTCAAAGATGTTCATGTTTGTAATACTTTTCATACACTTGAAATTGTTCCCTTTTAAGGCTATTTACCTTGTTTCTTGTTGAAACCTTTTTAATGCTTAAACTATCTTGTGACATTGTGTTTACGTATGATATCCTTCACCATTTATCTATTATCCTAGCCTTAGGATTGGAGTCGCCGTGCTCTATTTAGCGTCCCGCCGTGGACATCCTTTATCCAGTTATCATAACCTTAGGATTGGAGCCTCTGTGCTCTATTTAGCGTCCCGCCGTGGACATCTTTTACCCTTTTACCCTAACCTTAAGATCCGAGTCGCCGTACTCATGTTTAACGTCCCGCCGTGGACATTCTCTCATAACTATTTCAATGTAGATTTAGGAGTCTCCGCACTCCATGTAAGTATTTCTCTATGAATGCTTACATCCCTTTGGAACCTTGACCACAATCAAGAGTTCCTCACCCCTAGCTAGGAGAACTACGGTTGCTCTGATTCCATTCCCGTCAGGATACGTAGGCACGAGATGCGATGTCTTCGCGAGCATACTTTACCAAACGTTGTATATACTTTATATATTTACCTTAGCACTTTCCCTTTAGCAAGCAAACTTTAGCAAACACAAATATTAACAAGAGGTTCCTGTAGAGTACTACAGATGTTTAGGATGTGAAATACCTACCCTAGGCATAACCAACCCCCGAACCTTTAGATCTCTCTTTGCTTAGCTTTAAGCCTTGCTTTTTGCTTTGCATTTTTATAGGTTTTTCTTTCTTTAAGCCTTTCCTTTTTGGATAAATTAAAGTCCGATTGTGAATTTAAGAATTAAAGATTCAAGTTAATTCAATAGCTTGATATCCGATTCTCACCGCAACAGAAATGACGACTTCACTGGGGACCCCCCTAAGAGGGTTAAGCCCACCTTGTTTATATATGTGTTGGCTATATGTTTGCTTGCTTGTATATTTGTGTATATTTGTACATATATCTGTCTGTGCTTGAGTTTTCTGTATGCAGGGTTGTTGCCTTGAGTGGTGAAGATAAGTCCTATACCTGGACTTGAGTGCACTTATGATAGGAAGGTGGTATATTCAAGAAGGCTTATAGGGAGTTGATTCCATACCAAGCTGACTTGAGAAACCACCACTCAGTGGAGGCCCTCTTGGGAGTAGTTTTGTTAAACGAGTATTCGTGAAAACATTACTATTTTCAACCTAGGAGCATGTGACACTGAGGACTTTTAGTTACCTTTTACCCCCACTTGGCCTTTTAGGACGTAGTGCAATGGCTATAAGGGAGTATTCCCGAAGTAGTTGATACGCGATACTACACTCAGACGAGACTCTCTTGAGAATATTATTAATTTCCAAGTAGTTGGTGTGTCGATAATATCCGAAAGATGGGTCAAGGACTCTGGGAACTTTGTTAGAACCCGTTATGCAAGTGCTTTACCCATAGTACATACCCTATGGTTGGTTCTTTACCCATACCTCATGATGTGATCTCGAACCTTTGATCCTGTTATATGTGTTTTTGCATCCCATCTCGCATAGCATTGTATTGCATTGCATTTGCATCTTTGCATGGTTCATTGCATACCTGTGTTTGTCTGTCACTCATCTCCAACCGTCCTCATCTTCCAGTGTGCCTTTGAGTCGTCAAATTGATTCCTCGACACCGATATCGGACTAGAGCTAATTACAGACCCAAGATGTCAGAGCAAGAAGCACACAACGCAGAAATTCGAATGGAGATTGATGAGTTGAAATCAGGCATGACTAAGCTCACCAAGATGCTTCAAGTATTGGTTGCCAGATGAGAGCCATCTCAAAGGACCGTCCTTCAGGAAGTTTCGAGTGCTGACCCTGCTCCTGTTCAAATACCGCCTTCAACTTGGCCAGAGTTTGGTTTACCTCCCAACTACTTTCCACCTATTGCATCTGCTGTTATGATTGGTCCAGCTGTCAGACCAGTTTTTCAAACTCCCGTCTTTGCAGAGCCCAGACCTGTGGTCCACACTGTTGCCCAAAATGGCCGAACTCCCTTTGAGACTCCTTTCTTTGACTATAATGTTGCCAGTGCTCAAGGAGAAGACCATGAAGATTTTGTTGAGCCTGAGATTGTTCATGAGCAGTTTCAAAATATAGACAAGAGACTCAAGGCTGTCGAGGGTATAGACTTCTTCAATGTTGATACAGACAATATGTGCTTAGTTTTTGGCCTCGTTATGCCTGCAAAATTCAAGATTCTTGAGTTTGTGAAGTATAAGGGTCACTCATGTCCAAGAGCCCAGCTGATCATGTACTTCTGAAAGATGGTAGCCTACACCAACAATCAGAAACTGCTCATCCACTACTTTCAAGACAGCTTGACTGGTGCTTCTCTCAAATGGTATATGAACTTAGAGCACAACAATATCAACTGCTTCCAAGATCTCGTCAACGCTTTTATGAAGCAATATAAATACAACCTGGACATGGCTCCTGATCGCCGTCAACTTCAAAATATGTCTCAGAATGAGAAAGAGTCATTCAGAGAGTATGCTCAGCGATGGAGAGAGTTGGCTTCCCAGGTTGAACCGCCTCTAGCAGAGAAGGAGTTAACTAGAACGTTCATGGATAATCTGTCCCCTTTTTTTTGGGAGAAAATGATAGGAAGTGTATCTTCAAGCTTTACAGATCTGGTGACTATTGGCCAAAGGATAGAAGAAGGACTGAAAAATGGTAAAGTCTCCAAAGCTGTTGAATCTTCAAGTGGTGCGAAGAAATCCTATGGGAATTTCCAGAATAAGAAAGAGGATCATACTAATGCTGTTATGACTGAAGTGAGAAGGCCTCTCCCTAGACCTCAGTTTATTGATCATCATGTTGTTGCTATTCCACAACCAGCTCAGACTCCTCAACGCCCAACTATTGGACATAATCAGTACCGAAATATGAATCAGTTTGATCCTATTCCCATGACATATACAGAACTTTATCCCGATCTGGTTCAACAAGGGCTGATCACTACAAAGGCTTTGCAACCTCCTAATCCTCCTCCCGCTGGATTTAGAGCTGATCTCCATTGTGCTTTTCATGAGGGTGCCCCAGGCCATGATTTGGAACATTGTTATGCACTGAAAGCCAGAGTCCGTGAGTTGATTAGAACTGGAATCCTTGATTTTAAAGATAGTCATCCAAATGTCCAGAACAATCCCTTGCCAGTACATCAAAGGTGAAGATTCAGACTGACTTCAGCAGACTGTCTTCCTAAACGCCAGTGTTTCAGACAAGACGACTCATCTTTGTACTGATTTAGTCACTAGGCCTTTTGTTTCTCATTGTTTGCATTTTCCTTCATTTTGTTTAAGCTGTTTGCTTTTAATTAGTGTTTATACTTTCATACCAATGAAATGAGCATTACAACTTTTGATTTCAATTCATTTTTCCTATTGTTTGCGCTTTTATGCTTTATCTTTCAAATATTTACTCCTTGTCCAAATTTTTGATTATGCAAATATTTGAGGGAGGATGATGAAAACGTTATACCCATAACTACTGTTAGTATTCTTTCAATCAAACTTTGTTGACGATGTAAGGCATTGTTTCAACTCCCAAACACTGGAGAAATCAGGAAGATAATCCCTCGTTAACCCCTTCGAGCCTAGAAGTAGGAGTTTTCTTTCTTTACAAAAACCCGCAATCTTAACCTTGGGGTGGGTAGTTCTCAGTTAACTCGGTTGCGAGACACCTTTCATATAAAGGTTGCAACCATAATTTATTTTCCTTCGCACACAACAAACAAGTGTCGAAGATGTTTTTCAAGCCAAAAAGCCGATGATGGTTCACCGTAGTCATTAAGCCAGGGAATCATTTTATTTCCAAAAGAAATCAAAAGAAAAGCCCGCTAAGTCAAAACCTATGAAGGAGACTTAGGCAAAACTGGGGCATCCCGCTGACTATAAGCTTAAAAAAGGAAACAGTTAAGGCAAAAGTTAGGGACAATAAAAGAGGAGATTTTTAAATCCTTACCCTGAATGTCCTCAATGTCAGAACAACCAAATGTTATAAGGAAGTAGTGACTGCCATCTCAAGAGTCCTTGGACTTCTGAACCATTATCATGGCTATAATCAGTGCAATTCCTATAGGAACCTGAGTGTATACTTTGAGTTAACTGAGCATAGGACTGAAGATCATCACGTAGATTGGGTGGGCATAAATAAACTTTGAGCCTTTATCCTTTGTTTCTTAAACCGTGAACCATGCCATGCTAAAAACCTCAAAACACCTAACTGAAACAAGATTATTTTGAAAGCATACTACAACAAGGTTGTGTAAACTGACTCCAAAAGATCTTTGCAGATCATTTGTTTCGGTATCATACCTTTTTGCTTTACCTTTAAACTTTGAGTGTCTTGAACCACCGTGTTCGGACCAATGACTCATTTATTTTGCATCTTTCAAAAATGATTTTGATTTCAAAAGTTGCATGAACTTTGCATTACCATGTTGGTATGAACACTTTTGTTTGCAAACTGGCTTTCCTCTCAAGGAATTTTCAAACAGTTGAGAAACTTGGTCGATGATCCTATCAGGGGCAAGTTCTTTTCACATCATGTCGAAGAATCAGTTCAACATTTGTTCAAGGCAAGGTCTTCTCAAATGTGGTTTATCCAGAAGATATTTCAAGACTCAGACTGGAGCAAGCCTTCCAAGCACCCAGTGAATCAGTCATCTTCAACAAGCTGAAGCGATTATCAGTTTTACCTAAAACAAACAGCTAAATTGGGGCAGTTTACTTGAAGAATCCCCAGGCAGCTCTTCATCCTTCCTACAAGGATCATCAATTTGACATAGTTTACCAGTGTGGCAGAGATATGTTCAGCGATAGCATCTTTAGTCCCCAAGCAGAATTAAAGTGATCTCCGTGTTGAGGAATCAGTCTTACAGTCTTGTTTTCTCACCAAAAGAGTCGAGCCTTGTCGTTGGCGTTTGCATTTAATTATATACCATATGCATAATTCATATACATATGCATAACATGGGTGTTTCATCCTCATTTGCATTTCTCCCGAGGTCGTGTTTTATCCACGTCTTACTTTGTGGTCAAAGTCCAACTCACTTCGCACCTACCAAACAGATTTTTGTGTCATGTCTATCTGATGTTCTTCCAGATATGACATTTCTTATCTGATTTTTCTTTCGGATATGTCTGTCCCTATATACATCCAATACTATTCTCAGATACTATGTTTATACCTTTCATTCAAAGCCATTATCGGATGTCTGATTTCCTTTTATCCAATGCTATTCTTGAATGTCACCTTTGTTTGTTTCTCTCTGATGTTTTTCCAGACTAAGTCTTGGTTTTGATGTTTTTCCAGATCTTATCTGATGGTTTTCCAGATATTTACCTTGATTCTGATGTTTTTCCAAAATCTATCCGATGTTTTTCCGGATATGTTTCTCTCTCTGATGTTTTTCCAGATTGAGTCTTTGTTCTGATGTTCTTCCAGAACTTATCTGATGGTTTTCCAGATATTTACCTTGATTCTGATGTTTTTCCAGAATCTATCCGATGTTTTTCTGGATATGTTTCTCTTTCTGATGTTTTTCCAGAACTTATCTGATGGTTTCCCAGATATTTACCTTAATTCTGATGTTTTTCCAGAATCTATCCGATGTTTTTTCGGATATGTTTCTCTCTCTTATGTTTTTCCAGATTGAGTCTTTGTTCTGATGTTTTTCCATAACTTATCTGATGGTTTTCCAGATATTTACCTTGATTCTGATGTTTTTCCAGAATCTATCCGATGTTTTTCCGGATATATTTCTCTCTCTGACGTTTTTCTAGATTGAGTCTTTGTTCTGATGTTTTTTCAGAACTTATCTGATGGTTTTCCAGATATTTACCTTGATTCTGATGTTTTTCCAGAATCTATCTGATGTTTTTTCGGATATATTTCTCTCTCTGACGTTTTTTCAGTTTGAGTCTTTGTTCTGATGTTTTTCCAGATACTCCCCTTAAATTCTGATGTTTTTCCAGAATCTTTCCGATGTTTTTCCGGATATATATATCTTTTGTTCTGATGTTTTTCCAGAAACTCTTTTGTTGCTTATCTGATGTTCTTCCATATATGTCTTCAAACCTTTTCCCGTACATTTAAATACCATTCTAAAATGTTTCAGAGGTACCTTCAAAATATATGTCTTCAATTTGCTTTTCTAGATGTACTCTCGAGTTAATTCAATGTTTTTCTGATTATCTCTTGTATGTTTCAGAGTTCATTCGATGTTCTTCTGAATGTCTCTGATGTTTGTTTCTATGTCTCTGTTATATCTCCAGATTTCTCCTCACCTCATTCATTCATATTTTGAATGTGGTGACTGTTTTCCATCCAGTTCCGTTCATGGATGATGATCATTGTTTCCCCGGTGCCTCTAGTCTTGTTTCTAGCCTTTTTCTGAAGATCCCGTTTGAACTCTTCGTTGTAGGAAATTTCTCATCTGATTATCCCTAGTGAGGTTCGTGTCTCTGCTTTGTCCTTTCCCCGGTGAAGATTTGCTTTCTTCTCCAGTGGAGTTTCCCCAGTATGTCGGGTCCCCTGTGAGTCGTTACTCGTTGTATTGTCGTTCTTTTATTTTTTTCTTGTGCGTCTGCATCTATCTTGCATTCAAGCATCATTTAGAATTCATTGCATCTTAGCATTTGTCCTTTTGCATACCATCGGATCTAAGGGACAAAATTTATGGTTTCCTATATTTAAATACCTTTCACTACGATTCTATGAGGATAATCATCTCTCATTGTCATCTGGTGAAAATATTTAAATAGGGGCATCTCTTGCACACCAAATTTTGACCCCTTAGATCTTCACCACCATTTTAGGATCATATTCATTTGTTTATCTAACCATAACCTGTTTCAGGTTTGTCTTTGTTAAGTTACAGGCGAATCAGGGTCCTGTACAGGTGGAAACCGAGGGTTCGACAGTTTAATCAGGCAACATATTGGATTGTTTCTCCATGAAACAAGTCTCCACATCCTCAAAGATACTACATTGGGTCAAGTATGAGTCCAATTTGAGTTTGTCACACAAAGATCAGGAACAGTGCAGTTCAGGATCCCCGATTAGGGTTTTTGATCAGGAGAGCAACTGTGGTTTGCATTTTAATTTTAAAGGTGTTTCAATGATGGAACTATGGTCCATAAAGATCATATGAATTACTCATATCCCCTCAAGAAGTTTCAAAGTCTCGGAAGACCCAGAACAACAACAGTCGATCCGATCATCATCGATCGATCGTTTTGTCGACCGAAAAGTCAACTCTTCACTCATAAGGAATATGACCTCAAGATGTGAATAAAAAATGTTCCTTATGTCATATTACACCTTCCTATAAAATTTCACGACCATTAGATCAAGGGTTAGGAAGTAATTGCAAAAATCGGGAATTAGGGTTTTGAAAGGGGCAAGACCATAACTCCTCAACCACACATCCAATTGAGGTGGTTCAAAGCTCATTCGAAAGCTCTTGACAATTCCTAAAAAAGTCCCAAAGTGGTCCATGATCAAAAAATGCATAGATTTGGAGTTATGACAAAATTCATTTCAAGAAGGGAAAATAACTTAGAAAACTTTCACTTTTAGGCTTGTTTTTCAACAACTTTGAGAGGTCTTTTGACCTAGTTGCAGTGGGAATTTGAAAATCTCAAAAACATGAAAGTTGTAAAGCTACTTGATGGCTTTCTAAAATGTTGTAGAACTCCTCAATAACATTTGTGAGCTGAGTGTTTTGGATCATGGAAGTTGGGGCTGCCACACTTGAATTCACCACTTAAACTCTTTCCAAAATTCAAAATTCAACAACTTGGGCTATCCTCAGCCATTAGATCATGTTCAAACTGATATTTAGAGGTGTGGATAAGTTAAAAATGCAGAAAAATGAAAGAAGTGAAGAGATAGAGGCAAGTTGCAACAAGTGGTAATATAATAATCAAATGTGAAAGAGGAAAGAGAAACTTTTTCTCCAAAAACTGTAGCAGCTGTATGCTCATCACTCTAAGATCTATGCAGTCACTTCATGCATCATTCCACTTGATTTCCTGGCTTTCCTTGAGCCAAGGAACTGATGTGTAGAGCTGCCACAAGATCTTGGCAAGATTTCATTCAAAACTTCCCTCCAAAATGTGGAAAAACCAAGGCTGCCCTCACCTTCACTCTCCCTATAAATAGAGACCTCTCTCTATGTTACAAACGACACCAGAGATATCAAGAACACATCAGAACTCATAGCTCTCTCATTCCTTTCCTTGCTTGAAATTTGCTCGAGTTCTCAAAAATCATAAAAATCACCATTTTCCACTTTTCATGCTAGTTCTTTTTCCAAACATCAAAACACTTCAAATACCATCTATACACCCTTAAAATGGCCATTTGAAATTGTTCCCACCATTACTTTCATCAAAAAACTCATCAATCTAAAAATCAACCTTCATACCTTTATATGTTGACTTTTATGCACTTTGGAATCCAAGTCTTTACTTAAGGCCTTTCCTACCACCTCAACACTCCCAACACCTCATATATATCATATTTCAACTGTCCAAAGTCTCAAAAACCAGTTGGGAAGTTCATAACTCAAACTGTCTTAAAGGATAGTTTATTGCTTCAAGAGGAAGAAAACTCCAAATTTGTGCCAAGGAAGAAGATCTATGGGTTTCTTTGCTTTCTAGCTTGCTCAAGAAGGTGTACAAGAGGTATGTAATGCTCAACCTCCTCATTATGCATATATTGTCATGTTTTGCAATATTGAAGTTCTTGTTGTGAAGACTATGGTCATGCTGTCCCAAATTGGCTCTTTGTCAAGAGCTTGTGTTTTATTGCTATGACATTGCTTTTGTTAAAAGTATATTGATTCATGAGTGATGTGTTGATGATTTTCTGTCAATGATAAACTTGGTATGTGGTTTATAATTTTTTTTGAGGATTTTGTCTACAAGAGTAGTTTTAGAGGCTTTAGTATGAAATGTTGTTGTGCTTGCCCTAGATCTGTCAGCCCTTGTTTATTTGTGATGTTTGAATAACTTGTTAGTTGTTTCATAAGGTTCCCTGCCCCTAGGTCATATATGAATCTAGGTTGGCTCTTGCTTCACACTTGTGATATTTGCTTCATTTGCTTTACCATTGTCATGAGTTTTGTATCAAAATGATATGTGCCTGCAATGTTTCATCTCATGTGTTTAAACTATTGGTTTGTTCTAATTAGGTCTTACTTGTATTGTTTGAAACTTGTTGAAATGATGAAAAGCATGAAATTTAGCTATAGGGCCTGCTGTGATGTTCATTTGTTTGTTTTGTTGTCAAGTGTTTGAATCAGCATATCAGTTCTTGTTGTGAACAGCTTGTGTGTGATCCTTAAGTATGAAAGCATCATTTAGCATATTTAGGGGTTGTGTGTGGTATTGGTAGGATCAAACTGGCCCTACTTTCTCAAAACAACTTTTCACTTTCAAAATCTGCATTTTCAAAGCTTTATGTTGCCAACAATGTTCATATTCTGTTTCAACTTATTTCTGTCTGAACCATGTGCCTAGAATCTTCATTCTACATATTTTGAGTTTGTGTTTGATGCGTAGCTATCTCATACTGCCATGACCTATCCTGCTTGCTTTTGAATTTTCACCAGTCTTGCATTTTCATGTTTTAGTTACAACCAATATGCCATATTCTGCTTGGTGTTGATTTGCACTGATTCTTGAGCATGAAGTTATCCTTTAGCATATATGTGGTGTGTTTGTGTCTTTGTTTTAGCATAAATCTCATTATTTTGAAAAATACCCTGCTGCACCATCAAGTTTGTTTCAAAACAGCTTTTTGCCTAGCCATCAACATGTCAATTTCATTTCTGTTTGATTAGGCCTGATCTTTAAGTTTGATCTCTTTCATTTTCATGATTGTGATGTGTGTGTATTGGTTGTTTGATCTGTTTCCACTTGGTTCATCATTCCACTTTCAAAATGCATTTTTAACTCCTATTCAAGCCAATATGCCTAGACCATACCAAATACTGCCTTGTTTGTAGTATGCCTGTTTTTTTTATGTGAACTCATTTACTTTCATGTTTATGATGTGTATGTGCTATTTTTATAACATGAGACCATTCCCCAGCTTGTATCCTCACTCTGCTGCCAAAACTGTTTTGAAAAATCACCACTACACACACAATAACCCTCTTGGGTTTGAAGCACTTTTTGGTTGGTGTATGCGCTTGATTTCATGTGTTATCGTGTTTGGGATATGTAATGCTTACATGACCTTGCTACCTGGTTTTGATCTTGTACTTCACATGTATCATCTCTTGCTGTCACATAGCTTGTTTCACAATGCCACAACTGCAGCACATCACACACCTTTCTGTTTGAGTTTGTTTAAAATTATTTCATGAGCCTTGGATCTTTAGATAACATGATTAGGTTTTGTGTGTACATGAACCAGACCTCTTTGTGGATGTTGTGCCTTTTCTGTTTGACAGTCTGCTACCAAGTATGCCACACTTGCAGTTTGTAAACCAATTTTTGTTGTATGCTTTTTATGTTCATCCTTAAGTGTTAGAATCATTCATGGACATGTTTGAAACTTGTGTGTGCTGTTTGTTTTGTCTAAACCTTTTCCAAACATGACATGTCTTCTATTATTCATTTTCATGTGTGTTTGAGTAGCTAGCATGTCACTTTCTTTTCTGTTGAGTTTGTGGCAAATCTTGAAATGTGGAAACACTTAATAATATGTTTATGGTTTGTGTGTAAGGTTTGTTCAACCTGTTTGTGTTTATTTCATGACATGGCTTTCAAATTGCTTTCTTTCAATTTCACTTGGCATGGTATTGACAGTTCTGTTTTGGTGCATATGTCTTGGCATTTGATAGTTATCATCATGTTTCTCATTGCATTTTAAGTAGTTTGGTTGAGATACCATGAGATTTCTTGTTCTGTTTTGACCAAAGTTTGAGAAGCATCCTTGTTTGGCCTGTTGTTTGAAAACTAGGCAGCAGGGCCCCTTTGGTTTTGGCATGCTGTTTGTCTACTATTGTTGATCAATCTTTGATCCATTCACATACCACATTTGAAGTTAGCTACATATGTGTATTGTTGTAACTGCTTGTCTGTTTAGATTTTAACAAATTTAGTTTTTGATTTGAGGTCATTCGTTCTTGTTGTTGGAAGTACAAGTCTACTATTTTACAAAGTTCACTCACTAGCCAGCACTGTTGCCATCATACTACCTTCATACTACCTGAGACATTCTTGTTTGGTTTGTAAGCTTTAAGAGCATTAATAACATGTTTAGAACTTGTAGGCCATGTATGTATGGTTTGAGCACTTTCCATCTGCATCCTTAACAGCTTGCCTTCTCATTCATGCTATATTTGCAATCCATGAACCATTTCCAAATCTGTTGATCTGTGGCTGAGCCCTAAGTGTACAATCTATCTATTATCATGTCTATAACTTGTGTGCAATATCTGTTTGACGTGTATGAACTCAGAAGATGCTTGGTTTTCCTTTATGCATCTCAAGTTTTCAAGTTTCATTTTCAATCGTGTTTGTTATTAGTGACATCATTTCACAAATTGGTTGTTACCATCATCATCCTTGTTTAAAAACAATCATGTTAGGTTTAAATTTTGTTAAATTTGGAGTTGTTTTGATCAAGTTTGAATCCTTCACACATTTGGTTTTGTTGGCTTGTTTTTGACCCAGATTTTCAATCATAGATATGTTTATCTTTTTCTGGGGTGGCTAAATACACGGATGTATCGCCACCCCAGTGGTTACACACTAGCCCTTAAGTCACTTGCCATGTCCTTGGTCCTGGGTTCGAGCCTCGTGGAGGCCATTTTTTTTATTAAATTTGTGATTCTTTCCTTGTTTTATCATTTTCTTCTCCTTTTCCATTTGGTTAACACGCAGATAGTTGGCTGATTTGGTTAAGTGTTGAGTGTATGAGCATGAGGGTGTGGGTTCAACACTCTCCTTGACCATTCCATTTATTTTTATCACTCATTTGTTTATATTTTCTTCACAAAATTCAAAATTTTCATAACTTTCTCATGCTTCATTATTTTTGATCCGTTCTTTTTGCAAAAAACTCTTAATCTTATCTAGTTTCACATGTTGAGAAAATACTTCAAAGATGTTCATGTTTGTAATACTTTTCACACACTTGAAATTGTTCCCTTTTAAGGTTGTTTACCTTGTTTCTTATTGAAACCTTTTTAATGCTTGAACTATCTTGTGACATTGTGTTTACGTATGATATCCTTCACCATTTATCTATTATCCTAGCCTTAGGATTGGAGTCGCCATGCTCTATTTAGCGTCCCGCTATGGACATCCTTTATCCAGTTATCCTAACCTTAGGATTGGAGCCTCTGTGCTCTATTTAACGTCCCTCTGTGGACATCTTTTACCCTTTTACCCTAACCTTAAGATCCGAGTCGTCGTACTCATGTTTAATGTCCCACCGTGGACATTCTCTCATAACTATTTCAATGTAGATTTAGGAGTCTCCGCACTCCATGTAAGTATTTCTCTATGAATGCTTACATCCCTTTGGAACCTTGACCACAGTCAAGAGTTCCTCACCCCTAGCTAGGGGAACTACGGTTGCTTTGATTCCATTCCCGTCAGGATACGTAGGCACGAGATGCGATGTCTTCGCGAGCATACTTTACCAAACTTTGTATATACTTTATATCTTTACCTTAGCACTTCCCCTTTAGCAAACACAAATATTAACAAGAGGTTCCTGTAGAGTACTACAGATGTTTAGGATGTGAAATACCTATCCTAGGCATAACCAACCCCCGAACCTTTAGATCTCTTTTTGCTTAGCTTTAAGCCTTGCTTTTTGCTTTGCATTTTTATAGGTTTTTCTTTCTTTAAACCTTTCCTTTTTGGATAAATTAAAGTCCGGTTGTGAATTTAAGAATTAAAGATTCAAGTTAATTCAATAGCTTGATATCCGATTCTCACTGCAACACTATGAAGATTTCCAATCCTTGCAAATTTTGCTGATCCTTGCTATTTGTGGAAAGAACATGATTGTTTGATGCTATTGAAACATGCTTGCATTTGTGGCTGTTAGAAATAAGTTCTTTTCCTGTTAAAATTTTCTTAGGTTCTATTTGGAGTTATGCTTTTCATTCCTCAAGGCTTTGTGAATTGGTATGTTGGTTTGGTATTGTAATAACCAAGAGTCTTGCTGTCATGCTGTTTTGACCTAGGCTCAACCTTTAATCAGTTCTGGTAGATTTTGTTTTGAGGTCATGTTGTCTTAAGTTGTAAAACACATATGTGTGCCTATGCTGTTTTGACAAGCAAGTTTTGCTGTCAGTCTTGTTTTCACCTCATATGCTACTATCACCATGTTGAGCCTTCTTGCATTTTGTGTTTGAAATCATGTTTGTGATATGTATGAAATTCATTTTATGTGTATTGAGCTGAGGCAGGTATGCTACATCATGATTATCCTTGTTTTCCCAAAACAACATTTCAACACTTTTTCAAATCTTGCAACTTGCATACCAGTTTTGGTTTGGAGCTGTTCTTGACTGATCTAAGCATGTAGAATCATTGATCCATGTATTTGCAATTTGTGCATATCTCCATCTGATCACATTTCCTTCTGTTTCGAGCTGCAGCCACCATAGTGCACACCACAAGCCATAATTGCAACTTGCATATCAGTTTTTGATTGGACTTGTTTTTGTATGACTTTTGCATCAAGAATAATTGGTTTATGTATTTTGAAGTTGTGCACACCCTCACTTGTCCATATCCGTTTCTGTTTTGAGTTGTGGTTTTCAAATTGCATTTTCAAACTTCACCTTACCACTTGCATATCAGTTTTTGATTGGGACTGTTTTTGTGTGATCCTTGCACCTAAATTCCATGAAAGACATTTGAAACTTGCTCAGGCCATTGCTTGACTTTAAATGCATCTGGTTTGGTC
Organism: Lathyrus sativus; assembly: GCA_963859935.3. NCBI lineage: Eukaryota > Viridiplantae > Streptophyta > Magnoliopsida > Fabales > Fabaceae > Lathyrus > Lathyrus sativus. The sequence goes on from OZ012738.1 coordinate 464,857,187, forward strand.
CATAGCTTTCAAAATGCATTTCAGCACTTTTGTTCACATAATTGCAAGAGACATGACAAATTCTGTTTTGGGTTGTTTCTAATTGAACTTGGCATCTATAATCCTTGAATAATATATTTGGAAGTTGTGCACAACTTTATTTGACCATAATCGTTGCTGTCAAGAGCTGTAGATACCATTTTGCATTGCATAAACTTCACATGACAATTGCATTCGTTTTTTAATTTTGACACATTATCTTGAAAAACTGACACTGCCATTGCATTCCTTGTTAAATTTCACCCAAGATAGACCTAAATTTTGCTGAAAATGGTTGAGTTTTGAGTAAGTTACGATGTTCTCATTTTCATGCTATTACCTTGTGTTCTTGCTAGCTTACCTTGCTCAGAATCACACGCTTGTTTGGTATATGTGCACATGGGGTGGCATAAATACACGGATGTATCGCCACCCCAGTGGTTAATTGCCTTGCCTTTCACTATCATGCCCTGTTCGATCCCCAGCGGGGACATTTTTATTTGTTTTCATGATTTTTCCATGTTTCATATTTTTCCTTTCTTTTTTCATTTGGTTTACACGCATGTGAGGGTGGTTGAGATGGTTGTTGTGTGCATCTAGAACCTTGAGGTCAAGGCTTCAAATCCTAGTGTGGACATTTCCCTTTTTTAAGCACTTGTTTATTTCTTCTCTTTCTTTTATTTATTTTTATTTATTTCTTGTTCTATTTTATTTATTGTAAAAATAGTTTTAAATATCCAAAAACCCAAAAATCATTTTGTATATTATTTTTAATATGTTATTTTATGTTCCATGTTAATATTTTATTTTCCGTTTTATTTCATCATTTTTATTTTGAATTCACCATTTTATTTTCTTTCTCATTTCATTTGCGATTGATTTATCTGTTGTTTACTTGGTCTTGTGCCATGATTCCCCTAGGATTCCTAGTCCCTCCGTTTAGGATGGGAGTAGGAGAGACATTAGGTGTTCAATCCTATGCATGATAACATTAGGCTAGTTTTTCCCTTTCATCTCAATCTTAGGATCACCATTGCATGACAACTTTAGGCTTGGATTTAGTCCCCCCTTTTAGTGTCCTTTCTCTTCTCATCTCGAAACAATTCAAAACACTTAATAAGGATAATGGATGTTGTGCCATGAGCCTTATACTTAGGAAATGGTAGTTGAGGGGCCACCTCTCAATTGCCTAGAGTGTTTAGTATACGTCCTTAGGGCGATATGCGACGCATTCGATCCTAGGTTCCAGACTTTGGTACAACATGTATTATAAACACTCCAATCCAAAACACTTCTTCTCTAAAAAACACAAAAACATTTCAAACCTTTTTCACCCTTTGGAGCTCTAATCAGGAAAATCATTTTCATAACAAGAGTGTTGTTAACTCTTAGTTCTACCGCAAACGGTAACGCCTAAGTCTCCCATGCTCGAGCTACATACATCAACTGCTAGAACTACCTGTTAACCCTACTCGGGCCTAAAAAAACAGTTGAACAAATCTGTGTTCCCTCGTTAGCCCGAACTACGTTTGCTATGATCTTTCATACCAGATGAAAGTACGTAGGAACAAGATGGCGATGTCTTGGCGAGCAACCTTCCCCCCTTTCACCCGTAGTTAGTCGAACTACGTTGACTCTGACTTCTCATTCCAGATGAGGTACGTAGGCACAAAGCGCCATTGCTTTGCCAAGTCATTTCTTTTTCTTTTGTCCTCAAGCCTTTAGCTAGATAGTTTCAATCACCCTTTTAGATAGACAACAAGCATGGATCCCGTCGAGTACGACGGACGTGAGGGGTGCTAATACCTTCCCCTTGCGTAACCGACTCCCGAACCCGAGATTTGGTTGCGATGACCGATCTTATCCCTCTTTTCGTTAGGTTTTCTCTGAGCGTTTCCTTTCCCTCTCTTGGGATAAATAACGCACGGTGGCGACTCTTCTGTCATTATCGGCCTCGATTTTCGCAGTAGCGACAATGTGCATCCAGAGGGCTGTGCTACTTTGAAAAGTCATATTAAGAGTTTGATCGACAAAGGAAGTTTACAATTTGACAGGATTATGGGAGAAGAAGAAATGAAGGAAGTTAATAATGAGCGGGATGAGGTTGCAACGATTTCAATCCTATACCGGACAATTAATATTTCAGTACTGCCGAGGCTAACTCCTGTTATTATTACTACGCATGGACCAGTACCCTATGAGAGCACCAAGGCCATTCTTGGAACTATGGGGCAGAGGGTAAAGGTGTTCTGCAACGGGAAAAAACAAGAGTTGGTGGATACGTCATTTGGAAGCACTTCTGTTGACAATATTGTTGGATCAGGGGGAATAACTAGGAGTGGCAGAGTTTTCTCTCCACCTGAAACTAATGTTGGAAAGAATGATAAGGGTAAAGGTAAAGTTGCGGTAGAAGGAGAGGGTCAACAGCAAGGGGAGAAAGACTCTTTGACTAAAGATGGTGAAGAATTCATGAGAGTTATTCGCAAAAGTGGTTACAAGATTGTAGATCACTTGCATCAGAAACCTTTCTGAAATCTCTATCTTATCATTATTTTTATGCTCAGAGGTGCACAAAAGTGCTATGCTAAAGATCTTGAAAAGAGAAAGGCTATCACCCATGGCCAGCTATATCAGAGTAGAATAAAGAAGGCATTTGATAAGAAGGTGTGCCCTCAACATTTCCAGGTAGGTGACTTAGTGTTGAAGAGGATCCTCCTTCCACAAACATACCACATGGGCAAATGGACTCCCAATTATGAAGGTCCATATGTAGTAAGAAATGTTTTCTCTGGAGGAGCCTTATTGCTATCAACCATGGACGATGAAGATTTTACTTCCCTTGTAAACGCAGACATAGTCAAAAAATACTTTGCTTGAAAAAGAGACATGCTGGACATAAAAAGAAAGTCCAGGTAAAAAAATGGGGCATCCCGGCGAACCACAAAAAGAATAGGTTCGGGAAAAAATTAGGGATAAAAGAAAAATGAATAAACCCGCAAAGTTGAAAACCTGAAAAAGCGACTTTGGCAAAAATGGGTATCCCGGTGGATCGAAAACCCGCAAGGGCGATTCGGGAAAAACTTAGGGATTTAAAAGCAAATGACTACGGTCCGCGTCTGACCTGTGAACACAGTTGGATTCTTGGAGATCTCGAGGGTTAATAAATTAGTCTCTTCAAAAGGTAAGACATTGGTGAAGCATCAAAGACATGCCGGTCATAGCCGAATCGACACATGATGGTCGTCTGTTTCTACATTGCTGACATTTGTATATCTTTGTCATTTGTACTTTTTGCATAATTTCCTTTTTTCAGGAGTTGCATCCGTTGTAATTTGCCTATTTACATGCCCTTTTAATCAATGAAATATTTTCCACAAAGAGCTTTCCATTTCCCGTTTTTGCTTTTACTGTTTTGTTTGTGAAAAGACGTCTGTTATTTTTTATAAACTTTGCATACGAAAACTTTGGGGCTTTTCATATTTAAAACGATGATTTACTTGAATGATGTCATGGATGTGACTGAAATATCCATTTATGCATACAGGACACATTTCCTATTTATTTGTCATTTACAGGATAATTAATCTTTTTCCTAGCATAACTCTCTCTATGGAGCACTATTGTCAGCTCAGAAATGTCTCACTAGCAATGATGTGTATTCATCCCCAACAGGGTAAGATTGAGATCATCCCCCAGCAACAGGGTAAGCTCAGCATTTTTCCCCGACAAGATCTATGTCATTGACTTCTCTCCTCAAGCAGAGATTGATGAAGATTTCCGCGACGAGTAAATCAGCAATGGTGGATATCCTCAACAGAGTCCAATGGTCATTGGTATTCTTCAAAGTCAGGTATTTGGGATGACTTCCCGATAGATGTTATTCCCAATTCCCAGCAATTTGGATTCCTTCTCAGAAGAGTTCTATTTACGAAGGTCGTCCAGGGCATTTTTCCTCGACAAAGTGTGCTTGCCGTTTCTCTCGGCACCTTTTCTTGGCGGTGTTTCTTTGCATTTTCATTTTTCATAGCATCCTCAAATGCGTAGCATTTCCATTTCATATGGAGCATTACGCCATGTTCAAACATATGCATGCGAAGCATAAGCCAGGTGTGATACATGTTGCCGGACCTCTCTCCAGCAGATAACAACATAATTCATGGGGCTCTTTGGTATTTGATCCCAGCAAAATCATCAGTAAATGTTTTCATCTCACTTTTGCTCCCCAACAGAGTTTTCTTGTTTAAGTTTCTCTTTCCCCAACAGGTTTTTTCTTTTCAGGTTGTAACTCGGTCGTTTCTACTTCCTGCCTGTCCTGGATGTTATCCCGACTTTTGGTTGGTAGTCCGTCGTTTTGTGGATGTTATCCCGACTTTTGGTTGGTAGTCTGTCATTTTGTGGATGTTATCCCGACTTTTGGTTGGTAATCTGTCGTTTTGTGGATGTTATCCCGGCTTTTGGTTTGTAGTCCGTCATTTTGTGGATGTTATCCCGACTTTTGGTTGGTAGTCCGTCGTTTTGTGGATGTTATCCCGACTTTTGGTTGGTAGTCCTTTGTTTTGTGGATGTTATCCCGAATTTTAGTTGGTAGTTCGTCATTTTGTGGATGTTATCCCGACTTTTGGTTGGTAGTCCGTCGTTTTGTGGATGTCATCCCAACTTTTGGTTGGTAGTCCTCTGTTGTTCCCTAGCGAAGTCGTCGTCCCGACTTTGGTTGGTAGTCTCCTTTCTTGGTGATCCTAACTTTTGGTTAGTAGCCGTTATCCCGACTTTTGGTTGGTAGATCTTCTTTTATTCCCCGCGTAGTCGTTATCCCAACTTTTGGTTGATAGGCCCCTTTCTTGGATAAGTTCGCATTCAATAGACGTCCTGGTGATTCCGACTTTTGGTTGGTAGCCATCCGTTTATTTATCAAAGATCCCAACTTTGGTTGGTAGTTTTCGTTTCTGGCGATCCTAACTCTTGGTTTGTAGCTTTCATCGCAACTTTTGGTTGGTAATCTTTTGTGTTCTCAACTTTTGGTTATTACTCTCTGGTAATCCTAAATTTCAGTTAGTAGCCATAATCTTGATCAGTTACTATGCCTGTTATCCTAACTTTTGGTTGGTACCCGCTGCTCTTTAAGTCCACCTTCGGCTAGCAATCTTTGCACTGTGTCCATTCCCGCAGTTTGCAAATTTCCGAGTTCTTTTTGTATTCAATCACCTTTTACCTTGAATGTTTGAAAGTCGTCGCTTTTCATCCCTTCAGGTTCAAGTTGTTTGAATAGGGGCAGTTGTAGCACCCCAAAATTTGCCATCCCTTTTTAATGTTGACTGGTTTTTGTTTTGCACTCATCTGCATCATCTTTAGTTTGTAGTTCATAATCATACTTTGCATGGATTTTCTAAGACATGGGATCAAGAACTTCTGTGAATCAAATCATCAAATGTCCAGCTTACTTTCCTCAAGAGATGTAAGGCCTCAGGAGCATAGGGTTTCATATTTCCTTTTATTCAAGCTAGTTGGCTGATGCAAGGGATCAGGTTTATCAGGGATAATGGTATAGCTTCAAATCAGGTGTGGTTATTCAGTTATAATTAAAAACAGACAGAAGTTTGAACTAATCTTGGTCAAACCCTCAAGAGCCTGTTTCTATTTCAAATTACCTGCATCAGTGGCTATTTCTCAGGCAATGTGGATTTATTTTCCTGGAGAATGTTTTAAACTGATTTCAAAGTGAATCAAGACATATTTCAGTTTTAATTGGAAATTCAGTGTAGTAAAGCAAGTGTAGCAGTGAGAATTACGTGCCATGATAGAAACTCTCCACACCAACTCGCATCACCAATTCAAAAACATACACAATTCCTCACAAACATTGATGTCCAACCAACAATTGCAACAAAAAAAAACTGCAGAAATGACATCCACAAGCAGCCCCACACAAAACCTGCAAAATGTACGGTAAAAACAACTCCAAACCACTATTACCCCACACCACCTCATATCCTCCCACTCATCGTACCATGACCTGCAATAACATGAGGAAAACGGCAACAAAACCTCGGCACGCGCGAATCATCACACCATTAAGAAAAACAATAAAATACCAACACAATTTTCAGCAGCGAGGGCGCATAAAAAAAAACAGAGACAACATCACCTGTAACTCTCCCCAACAGCCAAATACATAACTTAGAAAACATTTTTTTCACCTCCATACGTCCTCTCATTCCATAACAGCAAGGATTGAAAAAGAAAAAAGCCAGAAAAAAGTCCTCACGAATTCAACCTTATTGCCAAACACTTTTCTTCACCGCAACATCATACAAACAATCTTCTAATATCACCATTTTCGATTTCACCAGACATAATCATTTCTTCTTCTTCTTTCAATTTACTCGACCCATTTTCAAATCATACCACATCAATAATAGAAAATAGATCGGAGAAGAAGAAGAGTGAGGAATGAAATTCAAAGCCAGAAGTTGGAAAAGTACATATACCTCGAATCAGCTTGCTCAAGGTTGAAGATGCAACAGATGTCTCTCAAGTAGGTAAGAATTCAATATCTTTGTTTTTTTGGTTTCCATTATTTGATGTGTGAAGTGTGGTGGGAGGCGCTTCAATGAAGGAGGGAAAAGAGTGAGAGAGACGAAGGAACGATCCAGCGAGGCTTTACGAAGAAGGAGGGTTACTGACGAAGTGGTTGAACACTGAAGAGAGAGAGAATACGTTAATGGAGGTGGCCTATTTCTAGGTTTAGTTTATCACGAGTACGGGTCAGGTTTGTTTGACTTGGGCCTTAACCATGTGGTTTTATTTTCGCACCCCCGTATCACTCTAGGCTCCCCGTTTTTGTTCATATTAAGCAAGTTAATGGGCTCATAATTGGGCCCTGCACTTGAATTTCCTTCGCACCAGCGAGTTTGCTTTGTGCACCCTCCCGAGAGAGGGTCTTTGGGCTTAGGCAAAAGCCCAGTTTTCTGTTCCTTACTGCACTGCCCTATGTTCTATTGCACCCCTATTTTTTTTAAAATTTAGATTAGAGTTTGGTTTTGATAATTAAATTTGGTTTTACTAACTAGATAATAATATTAGGATTTTATTAATTAACTTTAATTAATTGACTTTAGTTTTAATATTAACTCATGATTAACTTTTAATTAGATTTAAATGTTGAGTTTTCTAATTAGATTTTAACTTTGAAATTAATTTAATTTTGATTTAGAATTAGAATAAGATGTAATTAATTAGTTTGGTTATAATTTTAACTTAGGATTATTTTTAGAATTTACTTGTTTTAATCTTAGTTAATTTGGAATTAGATTTTAATTAACATTAGAAATTAGTTTTAATCCTAAAATTTAACTTTAAGGTAGAATTCGATTAGAAATTAGTTTTTTAAATCAACTTAGGATTAACCTTTTGTTTAATTTAACTTTTAAATTTGACTAATTTTGTTCTTAATTCTCGAGAGCGCTTGTGAATATTTCTTTGACGATACTCGTATATATTTTCCCGTGAATATTAATTTGAGTTTCAATATTTGATGTTGTCTATGATTGCGATGCTTCGTGTTTACTTGTCGTTTACCTCCTGTTTTCACTTGATCCTCTAGGATTCCTAGCTCGACTTAATTTCCAATTAAGTTAGAGGTAGGAGAGACATTAGGCTTTCAATCCAGGCATGACAACATTAGATAGTTTTCCCTCCTAACCCTGATTTTAGGGCCACTTTGTATGATAACAGTTAGAAAATGATAAACATCGTATGCTACAAGCCTTAAGAACATGGGAAATGATGAGCGGGGGGGGGGGGGGGGGTTCTCTTTGCTTGTCTAGAGTGTTTAGTGTATGCCCTTTGGGCGATATGCGACGCATTCGCTCTCATGTCATAGTCTATAGTGCAACGTGAGTCTCAAACTAACTCAATCCACTTCACTAAAACTAAAAGAAAAATTCAAATCTTTTTATCCTTCGGGATTGTTCTTCAAACTCATTTTCAAAAAAAGAGTATGTTGTTTTTTCCGTTCTACCGCAAACAGGCTTCGTCCCTAACTGCTGGAATGGGAACTTAACATCACTCATAAAAAATACCTAACCAACCAGTGGTCCAGTTTACCCGAACTACGTTTGCTCTGATTTCTCATACCAGATTGTTGCACCCTAATTTTTGACCATAGGATGCCACCTCTTTTTCGGTTTTTTTTTTGTTTTGTTTTCTCTTAATATCTATGTTCTTCGCAAATAACCAGTTGGTGCAGGTGTGATAATAAGAAATGTAGACCCCTACAACTAGGTATCTCAAAGCATAAGCAGTTGAGGTATGTTATGACTTTCGTGGAAAGTTGCATCGCGAGTTGTGTCGTTGTTTCAAAGATTCCTCAGGACATGAATCGTATACCAAATTTCGGTGTTATCTAAATCCTTCTCTTATTCATGGGGCTAAAACACTACTTAAGTCCTTGGAAGAAGAATTGGTTTTCTCCTATTCGGCATTTTGTGATCATTTGTTGTGAGCCGGTCGCCTTTCAGCCACAAGTGTCATTCGAAAGGTTCACATCAGTATCTTCATCACGTTAAAGGATTGGAGTTGGGTTAAAATTATTGAGAAGTATCTTCACCACGTTAAAGGATTGGAGTTTGGTTAAATTATTGAGAAGTATGTGTTTAATAACTGCAATAACATGGATTTCAAAGTAAGCATTTATTTTCTTGACACCGCTTCGACCCGTCCACGTTTCACCAGTACGGATTTAACCCAGCAGCTTGTTATTAAAAGGGAAATTCAATTGATACAATTGATACAAGAAACTTCGTATGTATAACCACACTAATCGGCAGTTTAGTACCGAACCGGAAGCAAGCCGCTTCAATTACAATTATTGTGGGAAAAGAAAAACAGAGTTCTTAGTTTTGCTATTACATATGCAAGGAAATACTCCTTAAAGCCTTCGAAACCAAAATCCGTCGCAAAATCGCACTTGCGAGCTGTGGCAGTGATGTTACTTCACTTGTAATGACCTTGCAGGACCTGTAACAATTAACTGGGCAATAAAGGACCGCCGTCGTCAAAGCCTGCAACAGCTTCAAGTTCCTCTAATACAACTTGGCCTGTTCAATCAGGAAGAGGATATAGACCATCATGATGCATTGGATTATAAAACAAATTCAACAACTGCAAGGAGGTTAACCACATGCATATAATTACCAACTTACAATGATGCCATTTCCCAAGAGCACCAACCACAATGATAGTTGATGGACTTCCTCCCAGAGGCCGAATCCTGCCGCCTGCGTAAAACCGTAAAAGCAGACAACATATGATTTCCTTAGCATTTAAACAAGTTTAAACCTCACCATAGATTTGCTTCCCTTTAGTAAGATCAGAAGAAAGAATCCGAAAGCTCGTGGAAATTATACGTCCTTACCAGAAGCAAAACGGATAAGCCAGACACTGCAGTACTCCAACAGCAGACACGTATGGGCGATTACACGGAGATATCACCAAAATAACCATAGGTCATTTGAGTGCCACCGCAGACCATTCGTCATAACTCATGGATTCTTCCTACCAGAATAACAACGCGACACTAGTTAATTCCTCATTGGAGCATCCAACTCGCGCATTTGGTAACAGCAGCAGTTTTTTTTACTTGACGTCATCCTCAGCATCAGGCACATCACCACAACTCACGCCCCATCGTCAATATCTACCACCTGTTCGAGACAAGATCAAGAAAGTCAGCATTAAATATCGTGAGGATAGAATTGACAACCAATAATGTGGGAAGAAATTGCTTCAGAATCCATCAAATGTATTAAGGCATTTTCAGAATCCAAACACTCGTTTACAAAGCCAGGCCTGTTATTTAGAAGTGCTACAAAGTACCAATTGGTTGGAATTTTAAAACACCCACCAACATTCAAACGCTGTTAAGGAAATTGAATGCACGGTTTAAGGATTAAAATGAATGGATTTAGGTCCGGCCCTCAGTTCGATTCATCATCGGGCAGGAGACTCGAGCGGCCGAGAGGACTATGACCGAGGCCATTATCAACTCTCTACCGAGCATCGAAAAAACGAATTAAGGCAACTGTTTCGAACGGCTCAACATAATTCACGAGGCAACTATATTCAACGACGCCAACGTGGTTCAGACCATCAAGTCGTCATCACCGGTATACGTTTCCCAGCACCAGAGCTAAGACCAAATGGGCGCTGAACCAACCATCAAGCAACCTGAAGAAAGAATAGGAAAGTTATCAAGGCAACAATGCTAACTGCGAGCAAGCGTTCAACAACAGGTGAACGACAACAACTTATAGCACGAGTCGCAGTCAATTTGGAACACAATAAGAAGTATGTATCAGCAGCCATCACAAGCAACATTGATGCGGCAACAGTCTTTTCGATTCCCTCCTAGGCTCAGACTGTTAAGTCATCATCACCACTAAACCTTTCTCAACCGAAGCTAGAAACCGGCAGCTTCCACACCACCTAAACGGGTCCTGAAAGAAGAAAAGGAAGATTAGTAATAACAACAACAAGTGCACCAGCTGCAACAGCATCAATAATGTCAACCCAATATCTGCAACAACATTGATAGTAACAGTCCAACACCCGCGACAACAGGGCATGGGACAGCCATATCGCAAAGACAACTTGAAGCCTAAGAGACGAGTCGAAGCAGATAGAACCCTCAGATTACTCATCATTGGGTGTAACAGACAGAACTCCACAAAAATGTTCAAAGTCATGACAGTTGGAACCAGTAATAGCCTCAAACTTCAAGCTACAATTTAACTCGTCACAAGGCTACCGCCAACCGCAAGCAGGCATATAAACTACAACAGACATTCAACCACAGAGCCTGCATCAGCCATGGTAACGCATCACCCGCAAGTACAAGTAGTGTAGCGGCAGCGCAGAACAAGCCAACAAACGGGTAAAAGCAAACATAAGTCGCAACGGCATCGCAGCATAACAACCAGCTTCTTCGCAATGCCACCACCCCTCAGCTAAGCTCATCATCGGGCACAAGGTTCGAGTAGCTAGAAGGGCAGAAACCGAAGTTGCCACCAACTTCTTGCTAAACACCGAACATTGCGAAGACCTCTCTTTCAAATGGCGCAAACGACAACCCTTTCCATGCCCAAAGGTTCAGACTCCCTGAGTCATCATCGCCACCGCATTACCTTCCTCGACCACGACATACGATCAAGCAAACACCTGAAGTCATACGAAGTTTTCCCTGCGAAAAAAGAGAAGAAAAGCAATTAATAACCAAGTCAATGAAGCCAACAGATTTGGTTGAGATACGACAAAGTCAAACAAAGAGAAAAAGTGTGAACTTCCCAAAATCAGAAGCCAGATTGTCACCGACAAAATCAAAGCAAATAAGGAAGGAAGCGAATCCCCCAAACAAAATCAGACGAGAATGGAAAGAAATTAACGTTGCGTCCCAAATCATCAATAAGATCAGACAGCAAATCAACCGATTAGGAAAGATTTGAAAACAATTTCAATGGAGGCCCATAGCGCTCATGTATAAAAGCAGAGAAGAGAACTACAAAGAGGAGATCACGATCTGAACCACAAAAGCTTCGACGAAAAATCACGAGAGCTCAGATCGAAAGAGGCGTCATCCTCGCGTTTGCTCAGACGCTTTCACCGAAACGTCATCGCCAACAAAAGCAAAGACGCCTTCGAGCCGTCACCACCACGAAGCCATCGTGAAATCACCCTTTGCCATCTCCGCCGCCGCTACCCTTTGGTAAAGCTCGTTCCTTCATAACAATCATTGAACTTGTTAACCCTTTTCGTTATGTTGCAGGCTTATGGAGAAAGACACGATCGGAAACGATAGAGAGAAGGAAGATCGAGAGGATTGAGAGAGATTGAGCGACGACGGCCGCTTCGGGAAAGGGGGAGTCTAGGGTTTCCATTTGTCTATTTCTTTACCTGTTTGCTTGTGTATTATCTGGGTTGAACTAATCACACACACATACTAATCACGCACACACAAATCATTAACCACCCTAATCTTTTTTTATCGTTAACTAATTAACTAATCCCCCTTTTTATTATTAAAATGAATCTTTTTATAAACTTAAATAAATGTTTTTTTTAATCAATCCCTTTATTTGAATAAGCTACTAAATCATTTTCTAAATGAATAATGAGTCATCCCTTTTTTTAAAAAAATTCATTTCATAGGTCAAAACCCTTTTTAAAAATAAACAATAATAAATCTTTTTTGAATAACTTGTTATTTATCGAACAATCTATTTGATAAGGAACTTTTATAATATACCTTTATTAATAGCCATAATATAAAAGAATCACTAAGTTTCATAATAAATTAATCATTTAAGATTTAGGATTTCGCTTATAAAATTAACTCGTCTTAAGGCCAATCTCGTCTAGGATTAATTCACTCAAATCAATATCTTTTAAATTAATAAAATAAAATCAATTCAACATTCCACTAAAATCAATCTGCTTGAAATCAACCTCATTAAATCAACTCAACTTTTTTTTTCTCTAAAATCAAATCAACGATTAAAATCGAACCAACTTCTCCTAAAACATTTTAATCAACTCAATCACTTCACGACACATGCACCTACACCATAGCGCTTTCATGCGTATTTATGTTTATCGTTATCTACCTTTGCTCTTATTCACAATACACACACCCACCTAGCGCTTTCATGCGTACGTGTATGGTTTACATTTCCGCAATTTATTTACTGCAATTTACATTATCAATTTATGCATCGCATTCCGTCCAAAGGAAAAACCTACACATAATTCAACGTTGTGTGTAGTCGCATATCATTCGCATCATAATCCCCTCGATCCTTGATCCCATTCAAGTTGATCTTTAGGATAGATCCTACCCCATAGGAAGGACCTTAATCTTTACAACTTAGACAAAACAATCAAAACAATACAACTTTCTCAAACACAAATAGAGAATAGATGTTAATCATCTTAAGTGAGATATAATCTCCACCCCCACAACAATACAATCAAACATGTAGGGACTTTGCCTTAAGAACAACAAAGGCATACTTGGCGACCATCCGAGTATGTAAGACCTTTTCTTAAGATGACACAAAGACCATTTCCTACAACCCCTTTTTTTACATTTGTGGTGGTTATCTCTCCCTTAAAATGAAGACTCGTCTCTTCTCCTAGACCCAATCAATCAACTACCCTAAACCCGTAGGAACTTTGACCACAGTCAAAGGACTCCTCTAACCCTTTAGGGTGAACTACAACATACTCTGATTCCACTCCCGTAAGGATATGTAGGCACAAGGTGCGATACCTTATCGAGTATACTTAGAAATAAACCCCTAGGGTCTTTCAACCATTAAGCAGATAAACACTTAGCAATAAACAACATAAAACAAGAGGTTCCTGTAGAGTACTACAGAAACTTAGGATGCTAGTACCTTCCCTAAGTTTAACCAACCCCCGAACCTAAACAATCTAGCTTGCATTTGCATTGCATAGTGGGAATTTCGATCTTTATCCCTTCCTTTGGACAAATCAAAGTTCGGTTGCAAATGAATTAAAGATTCAAACTAATCAATGGTTTGGTATCCAAATTTCACCGCGACAGAAATGGCAACTTCACTGGGGACTCTCTAGTGGGTTTCCCTATCTTTTCTTATTTGTTTACTGCTTCATATATCTGCCTACTTGATTATGTGTTTACATGCTTTCTCTTGTATTTCTTTCGGGATTGCTGTTCTTGAGTGGTGAGATAAAGTTATACACCCGAACTTTGAGAGAAATTAAGATAGGATGGTGATATATTCGAGGAGGCTTATAGGGAGTGGAATCCCTACTAAGTTGAATCGAGAATCCCGCTCAATTGAGGCCCTTTCGAAATAGTACTGTTGAACGATCCATCGTGAAGACACTCACTACTTTCGACTTTGGAGCCCATGATATTGAGGACCGTAGTTACCTTAACCCAACTTTGGCCTTTATTAGGACGTAGTGCGAGACTATGAGGGGGTACCCCCGAAATAGTGCTACGCGATGCTACACTCAAAAGAAGTTCTCTTGAGAATATTATTAACCCCCGAGTACTTGGGAAGTTGATAATATCCGAAAGATGGGCTAATGACTTTGGGAACCTCTTAGAACCCTGTTCTGCAGGTACAAACAACATTTAGTCCTTAAACCTTTTGGGAAGGGTACACCTTTACTCCATGCTCGTTGCAAACCTAGGGCGCCCTTTTGTTGTTTATCTTTATTGTCCTTATGTGAATACTTGTGTTTGCTGCATTCATATATCATCATTCTGCATTGGACTTCATGGGATTTACTTTCGTTTATGGACATTGTAGGTCACTATGGCTTCAGATAAAAGACATACTATGAAATATACTTTTAAGAGTCCCAAATTGGACGACCTAAAGAAGTTGTGGGGTTTCATCGAAGATCAAGAAAGATTCAAGACCAAGTATGGGAAGCTGATATCCTTGTTGGGTTGCTCAGTGAATGAAGGACTTCTTGCCACTCTACTACAGTTCTATGATCCTCTCTACCATTGTTTCACCTTTCCAGATTTTCAGTTGCTACCTACATTAGAAGAGTATTCTTTTTTGGTCGGTCTACCTGTCCTTGAGGAATCTCCTTTCCCCTTCTTGGAAAAGGACCCTGATGAGAAAGATATTGCTAAAGCTCTCCGTTTGAAGGTGTCTGGCGTCAAAGCCAACCTAGTTACTAAGGATGGAACTCTTGGTTTAAAGACAGGTTTCCTAATCGAGAAGGCTTCATTCTATGCTGGTTATTCTAATAAGGCTCCGTTTGAGGCAATCTTTGCTTTGCTTGTTTATGGGCTGTTCTTATTCCCAAGTTTCGAAGGCTTCATCGATCTCAAAGCATTCAAGATCTTTATGAAGAACAACCCAGTGCCAACTCTGTTGGGAAATGCATATCACTCGGTACATCTCCGAAACCTTCGTGGTGGAGGGATGATTACTTGCTGTGTACCTCTACTTTACAAGTGGTTTATTTCACACTTGCCGAAGTCTAGCTCTTTTACAAACATTGGCAAAGAGCATTGGTCTCCCAGGGTTATGGCTTTGACCCATTCCGACATTGACTGGTACAACCGAGTGTACGATGGAGTATTAATCATTGATAGCTGCGGTGACTTTGCTAATGTACCATTGCTCAGCTTTGATGGAGGAATCAGCTACAATCCTATCTTAGCCCGTCGACAGTTGGGATACCCGTTGAAGGAACCTCCCAAAAGTGTTCAAGTAGAGGGTATATTCTTCAAAGACGATATAGAGCTTCTAGGAAGAATTCTGGACGCATGGCGTAGGGTATACAAGAAAGGGAAGAGAAGTCTAGGGAAGCCTAACTGTGTGTCTTTAGAACCATACCTCCAGTGGGTTAGAAAAAGGGCAACCGATCTAAAGATGCCTTATTCACGTCAAGATCCCATAGCTCCAAAGAGGGAGCCCACTTATGTCTTTATGTCCAAAGCCGAGGAGTTAGAGGTGTCCTTAAGGAAGTCTCAACATGAGCTGGAATCTTGGAAGAACAAGTACCAGGTATCAGTGGCAGAAAATAATAAGTATCAAAAGCAGAAGGCTGAACTTCAAGAGCAGAAGGATGAACTTCAGAAGCAGAATGTTGAAATTCAAAAGCAGAATGTTGAACTTCAAAAGGAGAGGGATGAACTTCAGAAGCAGCTACAATTGACGGATGAAGAGCTACTCCCCTGCAAGAAGAGGAAAGTCATGGAGGATTTATTTTTCTCCGACCCACAATGCACTATTTGGAAAATAATTGTGGACAACCTCATCCGTGAGAAGGCGCAACTAGAAGAGCAGCTCAAGCAGCAGCATTCAAAGCTTCTTTAGTGTCTTTACTAGCTTTTATTTAGCTTTTATTTGGGACTCTTTAAAAGAAATATTTATGTAGTCCGTTTCAAATTTAATAAAACGTTTTTACCGCAATGCCCATAAATAGAGGAATCCCATGAAGTCCTAATCATCTTGCATTGCATTCTTCTTCCATTGTTCACTTCAAGAAACTCAAATTCGTTCTGTAGGTGTTGTAATCATGGATTTCAGAAGAGAAACCCTGAAGTACACTTTCCAGAGTCCCAACCTCGAAAGCTTGAGAGAACTAGCCGAACTCGTCGAGGATCGCTTTGCCTTCGCAGCAGAATATGGAGGAGTTTTCCGTTTCCTCGAGCTAAGGATGAAAGAAGGATTGTTGGAAACATTGGTTCAATTTTATGACCCGATGTATCACTGCTTCACTTTTCCGGACTACCAGTTGATGCCGACCTTGGAAGAATACTCAAAACTCTTGAGGATGCCTGTGACTGTTCGACCTCTATTCACCGGGAGGGAGGACACGCCTAGTCACCAGGGAATTGCAAACGCTACTCATCTCAGCCTGGAAGATGTCCAGACACACTTAACCACCAAGGAAGGAGTCCTTGGGTTCCCCGCCGACTTTTTGATTGAAAAAGTCCGTTACCATGCTGAAAGAAAGGAGGTTCTCATATCGGAAGCCAATTTCGCTTTGTTGGTCTATGGGATTTTCTGGTTCCCTAACATTGACAATTTTGTTGATATGGATGCAATCAAGCTGTTCATACTCAAGAATCCAGTACCCACCTTGCTTGCTGATACATACTTTTCGATTCACTCGAAGAATGCCGAAGGAGGAGGACACATTGTATGCTGTACTGCCTTGCTGTACTCATGGTTCATCGCTCGTTTGACTTGGTATCCGTCCCTTTGGGACAAAGTAGCAACACCTCGATGGTCCGAGATACTTATGGCCCTCACCCACTCGAACATTGTCTGGTATGATCCCGCCTATGGAGGCGTGCCTATGATTCCTAGCATCGGAGGATTCCCCAATGTACCGCTTATTGGAAGAGAAGGATGTATAAGTTACAATCCTGCTTTGGCCCGTAGACAGTTTGGACACCCTATGATCCAAGTGCCTGACCCGACTTCGTTGGAAGAGATCTATTTCAAGGGAGAAGAGGATCAAGATCTAAAGACTGTCATCATTTATACATGGAAATACATTGACAGGGAAGGAACAGCTGCTTCAGGATACCCCGACTGTGCTGTTTCCGAGGATTATCTGCATTGGGTGCGAGAAAGGGCCCTCGATCTCAAGATGCCTTTTCCTTTTCACGAACCCATGGTATTGTCTCCTCACGACCCTGACTGGTTTGAAGAGGAAGAAATTGAACAAGTAAGGATTGCTTTGGATGAAGCCCAGAAGTTGAGGACTGCCTGGAAGAATAAGTTCTTCATCCTCAAAGTAGAGAAGGAAAGACTTCAGAAGACACCAGAATTAGAAGTTGCCAGAAAGAGAAAGGCACAAGGGGATTTATTTTCTCATGCCTCTTCAAGTACTGTCACCAATGATGATCTCCCCTCAACTACCATGGCTTGGAAGGAGTGTGTGGAACGACTCATCATCGAGAAAGCGGCGCTGCAGGAGCGTATTGACCAGCTGACCGAGGAGCTCCGTACAAAAGAGAAGACTGTGGGATAGAGTTCTAAGTTTTCTTTTGCTTTCGATGTAATAAACTCTTGAAAGAGTACTTTGTTTTCATTGTTTCTCAAAAATAAAAAGTTTTTCAATTATCCTACATTATAACACTGAAAAACACTTTGAGTTTCTTGAAGTCTCCCCTTACATCTACATTTTTTGCATTAGCATTCTGCATGTAGCATGGCATTTTACACTTGTGCATGTGTCTTTCCTTTGTTATGGCTCATTTCGGTTTTCCATCTTTGCTGTCAGTCGCCGTCTCGACCATCTGACCAAGCCGGAAGTATCATTAAAAGATAGTGAGGAAAACAAAGACATGGATCGCATGACTAGCTTCAGAGTAAGGTCTAATCCGACGCTCCGCCGTCCTTCCGACGACTTTGTTCCTATGCAACTTCAGCCTATGCAAGAAAAGGAAATGGATGATCCAGAGTTTACAGCATTCAAAAATGAATTTCGTGACTTCGAGGAGCGATGGAAATTAATGAAGAGGAACCGTGCGCCTGATTTCCATGCTCGTGACCCGCACCTAGTTCCAAACTCGGTAATCCCCCCAGGATTCCAGATGCCCGCCTTCGAAGTGTACAAAGGTACAATTTGTCCAAGGTATCATTTGATGATGTTTTGTCAGAAGATGACCGCCTATCTTGGGAACGACCAACTATTGATTCACTGTTTCCAAGAAAGTTTGGGTAGAGCACCATCAGCATGGTATATGAAGCTGCAAGCGAATCACATTCAGTCTTGGGAAGACTTAACTTTTGCTTTTGTGAAGCAATACCATCATAACTTGGGTATAGCCCCAAACAATAGAGATGACTGTGGACCTTCCAGAGAATTCATAACTCCGGTACCCCATCCTCAGCACCAATATGCGATGCCCGCTCAGCGTGAACAACAACCACATCCTAGGCAGAGGTTGGCCTCTCCAGATCAACCACAGCACCGACAACTTCGGAAAAGATATCAAAGGATGACTCCAGATGCACCAGGGGAAACAATTCGCCAGTTTGATCCCATCCCGGTGAAGTACGCTGATTTGTTCCCAGCTCTAATTCAAAGAGGGCATATCCAGACTAAAGCCCCACCCAAGGTACCTAAGAGGTTTCCATACTGGTACAATGCCAACAAATTTTGCCTGTATCATCAAGGCGCTCCGGGGCACGACATTGAGAGTTGTTACGGCATGAAAGCAGACGTCCAAAATTTGGTCAAAGATAGAGTCTTGATCTTTGAGGGTTCCGTCCCTTACGTACGAGATAACCCCCTATCTCAACAAGGTTCATCCTCCCCAGGCATGATTCAAGGTCGCCAACGCCGTGTCTGAAAGCTGCGCACCAGACATTTTTGCCTGTCTCTCCGTCTACATGAAAGCAATAAAGATCCTGGAAAGGACTCTCAAAAGAACTTTACATTTTCTTTCGTTTGTTTGCGTGTTTATCTCTTTGATTGAAAGCATACTTTGCATGTAAGAACTTTCTGTTTCGAATAAGTAATGCAATAACTGTTTGTCTTGAAGAAATCCATTCGTTTTCACTCAAATAGTTTTTTCAAAATTATCTATAACGCCGACTTTTACCCATTCTCTTGCTCTGACAGAGAATTGGAAGGAGGATGATGAAGTAAAACACATGATCTCTTGTTGTATGCTTCGAATAAAAACCCTACTGATGATGTAAGGCATTATTGTAAACCTCCTGAAAGCCAAAATAGTCAATCCTTCCTTTTAAACCTTGATTGAGGATCCATTCTCTTTCTCCCAGACCGAAACATCATTTTCTTAACCTGGGGCAGGGTAATATCAAAAATGATGAGCATCTTTCAAAAAAATTGGGTGGGCACAAATACTAACCATTTCCACCTCCATTGTATAAGTCATAAATTAAGCCCATATACAACCTTCAAAATCCTAATTGAGGTAGGGTCTAATTCGAAAGCATACTCGATGAGATACTGTTTCCTGACTCCTTGAGCTATGCTCAAATTTAAATCGGCTTTATAAACAATGATTCAATTTGTATCCTAACTAGTGGTTTCGATCACAAGTTATTGCGATACCCCTTTTTCAAAACTTCAAGACAAACGCGTGTTGCATTAACCATTTCAAAATGGATATCTCAAATGTGCTAAATACGCTTGACATCTTAGAAAGACCACATACGGACATCGATAATGATATCTGAAGACTTTGCTGACTTGGGGAAAGTCATTCTTCCCGAAGGAAATTCCATCCGTGCAAGTCTTGGGTTCAATTAAAAGAAATTCAAGGACTCACTTATCGCCGATCAGGGGCAGTCACGTCGAGATTCGGTGAATCTCTAGAGAGTTTGAAAACAGTGAGGCATGAGGGCATCATGTTTTCTGTAAAATCCTCTCTAGATGTTGTTTTTAAACTATGTGACTTGGGGCATTTGAAGGCTGGAGCAAGATGTACATTCCATCCTCAGGAAGCTCGACCCCAACATGTTCAACAACTATGACGACCCAGGATGTTTATTTTATCCCCCTATGAAACTTCAGTTTGGGTACCTCCGTCCACAATTTCATACAACATTTCAAGCTTATCAAGATGGTACATCCCCAAGTGGATTGATCATTTTGTCTCAAGAGAAATTTTGAAGCTCTGAAGCAGTATTGGGACTCTACATGTAGTCCTCCATCTATCCTCAGTGATACTTCTATCCTGGAAGATTGGTCGGATGTTTGTTTCAAGACGTTTATCCCGTCTTCGGTCTTTGCTTTCGTCTGTCCTGTCAGCATAAGCATACACATATCATATAAGTAGATAGCATAACATTTGCATTTTGTGCATCCTTTGTTTGTTTTACTCTATCTCTTCGATTGCGTTTACCCGTGGGTATTTTGGGCGCATCTTATTCCTTCCAAATAGAGTTGTCAGCCCTAAGCAAAAACTCAATATTTCTATTTCCCCACGAAGTTCGATCCTCGTGGAAGACAGTTGTTTCAGTACATTCCCATTGGAGTTTATGCCTCTATGGTTGAGTCTTACTTGACAGTTTCTCTTCGGTTATTTCCCGAATTGAACTTTGGTCTTTGACAATCACACTATGAATATTTCCAGCTTTTAAGCATGGGGCAAAAGTGCATTTATTTTGCGCTTTGACATTACGAGGATCACCATTGAAGACGTGACATTTCTTCAGCACTACGAGATCCACTCAACAACTTACAGCTAAAATGCCAGAAGATCTCTTTATTTGAGCAACTCGTTTTGGGCAGATCTATTCTTAAAACGACAAACAACAATATTCATCAAGACAATCTGTCCTTCCCCAGTGGACTATTTCAAGATTAGCAAGTCAAAGGACATTACAGATACTTCCCCATTTGAGGATTTCTGCTACTACAATTTCACATTTCTTTTACAATTACAGCAGAGGTACTTCAAAAATGATCTTCCTCAGAGAGTTCATTACGAGTACAATCAATGACATATCTCCTTACAAGAGGACACGCCACGTATCAACCGGTTTACAACTCTTTTGAAGATCCCCGGTGCACATTCTACAAATTGCCAATACAATACAAATTTCATCTACAAGTACAAGTACAAGATCACATCTACAAAAATTCTACAATTACAAATTACATCTACAACATTTACATCAACAATTCTACAGTGTTACAACTTACAACATACAATCTACAAATTTACAACCCCTCTATGAAGATGCTCTCGCGAGTTTCCATCATTTTGGGTAGGAACCGGGACCAGCTCATGGTTCCCATACCATGGAGCAAGGGGAAGTTCGACATTAGAAACCGAGACCAGCTCATGGTTCCCATACCATGGAGCAAGGGGAAGTTTGACATCAGAAACCGAGACCAGCTCATGGTTCCCATACCATGGAGCAAGGGGAAGTTCGACATCTGAAACCGAGACCAGCTCATGGTTCCCATACCATGGAGCAAGGGGAAGTTCGACATCTGAAACCGAGACCAGCTCATGGTTCCCATACCATGGAGCAAGGGGAAGTTTGACGTCAGAGACCGAGACCGGCGCATGACTCCCATATCATGATGCTCGGGGAAGCTCAACAATTACAACAACATCTACAACTACAATGACATCAAAGACCGAGACCAGCTCGTGGTCCCCGTACCATGATGCCAGGAGAGGTTATACATTTTACCGTTTCAGCTGAGTCGCAAAACATAAAATAATAAAAAAAAGGATCCATTTTGAGTTACTATTGACCACCACCTCGGTAGCAAAAGTATCTTTCGATCACAAATTGTCAAAATCACTGCATCCCTGATGCATGAATTACCGTTGCACGTTTGGAGATTTCCCATGAGTGATTGTTCATGTCCTCGTAGAGTCCCGCCTTGTCGGATCTGTTGCTTTTCTGTCTAGCATGTCGCGTCCAGTTCATGACCTCTTTCTCACAGATTTTTGTCTGCCTTGCATTTTCATATCATTACATATCATATGCATTCGGTGGTTTCTTATGGCCAAAAATTCGCGCAATGTTTGTATTTAAGTCCCTCCTATCTCGTCGAGACGAAGATTTCAATCTCCATATCTCCGAATAGGAGTAACTTAAATAGGGGCATCTGTTGCACCCTAATTTTTGACCATAGGATGCCACCTCTTTTTCGGTTTTTTTTTGTTTTGTTTTCTCTTAATATCTATGTTCTTCGCAAATAACCAGTTGGTGCAGGTGTGATAATAAGAAATGTAGACCCCTACAACTAGGTATCTCAAAGCATAAGCAGTTGAGGTATGTTATGACTTTCGTGGAAAGTTGCATCGCGAGTTGTGTCGTTGTTTCGAAGATTCCTCAGGACATGAATCGTATACCAAATTTCGGTGTTATCTAAATCCTTCTCTTATTCATGGGGCTAAAACACTACTTAAGTCCTTGGAAGAAGAATTGGTTTTCTCCTATTCGGCATTTTGTGATCATTTGTTGTGAGCCGGTCGCCTTTCAGCCACAAGTGTCATTCGAAAGGTTCACATCAGTATCTTCATCACGTTAAAGGATTGGAGTTGGGTTAAAATTATTGAGAAGTATCTTCACCACGTTAAAGGATTGAAGTTTGGTTAAATTATTGAGAAGTATGTGTTTAATAACTGCAATAACATGGATTTCAAAGTAAGCATTTATTTTCTTGACACCGCTTCGACCCGTCCACGTTTCACCAGTACGGATTTAACCCAGCAGCTTGTTATTAAAAGGGAAATTCAATTGATACAATTGATACAAGAAACTTCGTATGTATAACCACACTAATCGGCAGTTTAGTACCGAACCGGAAGCAAGCCGCTTCAATTACAATTATTGTGGGAAAAGAAAAACAGAGTTCTTAGTTTTGCTATTACATATGCAAGGAAATACTCCTTAAAGCCTTCGAAACCAAAATCCGTCGCAAAATCGCACTTGCGAGCTGTGGCAGTGATGTTACTTCACTTGTAATGACCTTGCAGGACCTGTAACAATTAACTGGGCAATAAAGGACCGCCGTCGTCAAAGCCTGCAACAGCTTCAAGTTCCTCTAATACAACTTGGCCTGTTCAATCAGGAAGAGGATACAGACCATCATGATGCATTGGATTATAAAACAAATTCAACAACTGCAAGGAGGTTAACCACATGCATATAATTACCAACTTACAATGATGCCATTTCCCAAGAGCACCAACCACAATGATAGTTGATGGACTTCCTCCCAGAGGCCGAATCCTGCCGCCTGCGTAAAACCGTAAAAGCAGACAACATATGATTTCCTTAGCATTTAAACAAGTTTAAACCTCACCATAGATTTGCTTCCCTTTAGTAAGATCAGAAGAAAGAATCCGAAAGCTCGTGGAAATTATACGTCCTTACCAGAAGCAAAACGGATAAGCCAGACACTGCAGTACTCCAACAGCAGACACGTATGGGCGATTACACGGAGATATCACCAAAATAACCATAGGTCATTTGAGTGCCACCGCAGACCATTCGTCATAACTCATGGATTCTTCCTACCAGAATAACAACGCGACACTAGTTAATTCCTCATTGGAGCATCCAACTCGCGCATTTGGTAACAGCAGCAGTTTTTTTTACTTGACGTCATCCTCAGCATCAGGCACATCACCACAACTCACGCCCCATCGTCAATATCTACCACCTGTTCGAGACAAGATCAAGAAAGTCAGCATTAAATATCGTGAGGATAGAATTGACAACCAATAATGTGGGAAGAAATTGCTTCAGAATCCATCAAATGTATTAAGGCATTTTCAGAATCCAAACACTCGTTTACAAAGCCAGGCCTGTTATTTAGAAGTGCTACAAAGTACCAATTGGTTGGAATTTTAAAACACCCACCAACATTCAAACGCTGTTAAGGAAATTGAATGCACGGTTTAAGGATTAAAATGAATGGATTTAGGTCCGGCCCTCAGTTCGATTCATCATCGGGCAGGAGACTCGAGCGGCCGAGAGGACTATGACCGAGGCCATTATCAACTCTCTACCGAGCATCGAAAAACCGAATTAAGGCAACTGTTTCGAACGGCTCAACATAATTCACGAGGCAACTATATTCAACGACGCCAACGTGGTTCAGACCATCAAGTCGTCATCACCGGTATACGTTTCCCAGCACCAGAGCTAAGACCAAATGGGCGCTGAACCAACCATCAAGCAACCTGAAGAAAGAATAGGAAAGTTATCAAGGCAACAATGCTAACTGCGAGCAAGCGTTCAACAACAGGTGAACGACAACAACTTATAGCACGAGTCGCAGTCAATTTGGAACACAATAAGAAGTATGTATCAGCAGCCATCACAAGCAACATTGATGCGGCAACAGTCTTTTCGATTCCCTCCTAGGCTCAGACTGTTAAGTCATCATCACCACTAAACCTTTCTCAACCGAAGCTAGAAACCGGCAGCTTCCACACCACCTAAACGGGTCCTGAAAGAAGAAAAGGAAGATTAGTAATAACAACAACAAGTGCACCAGCTGCAACAGCATCAATAATGTCAACCCAATATCTGCAACAACATTGATAGTAACAGTCCAACACCCGCGACAACAGGGCATGGGACAGCCATATCGCAAAGACAACTTGAAGCCTAAGAGACGAGTCGAAGCAGATAGAACCCTCAGATTACTCATCATTGGGTGTAACAGACAGAACTCCACAAAAATGTTCAAAGTCATGACAGTTGGAACCAGTAATAGCCTCAAACTTCAAGCTACAATTTAACTCGTCACAAGGCTACCGCCAACCGCAAGCAGGCATATAAACTACAACAGACATTCAACCACAGAGCCTGCATCAACCATGGTAACGCATCACCCGCAAGTACAAGTAGTGTAGCGGCAGCGCAGAACAAGCCAACAAACGGGTAAAAGCAAACATAAGTCGCAACGGCATCGCAGCATAACAACCAGCTTCTTCGCAATGCCACCACCCCTCAGCTAAGCTCATCATCGGGCACAAGGTTCGAGTAGCTAGAAGGGCAACAACCGAAGTTGCCACCAACTTCTTGCTAAACACCGAACATTGCGAAGACCTCTCTTTCAAATGGCGCAAACGACAACCCTTTCCATGCCCAAAGGTTCAGACTCCCTGAGTCATCATCACCACCGCATTACCTTCCTCGACCACGACATACGATCAAGCAAACACCTGAAGTCATACGAAGTTTTCCCTGCGAAAAAAGAGAGGAAAAGCAAATAATAACCAAGTCAATGAAGCCAACAGATTTGGTTGAGATACGACAAAGTCAAACAAAGAGAAAAAGTGTGAACTTCCCAAAATCAGAAGCCAGATTGTCACCGACAAAATCAAAGCAAATAAGGAAGGAAGCGAATCCCCCAAACAAAATCAGACGAGAATGGAAAGAAATTAACGTTGCGTCCCAAATCATCAATAAGATCAGACAGCAAATCAACCGATTAGGAAAGATTTGAAAACAATTTCAATGGAGGCCCATAGCGCTCATGTATAAAAGCAGAGAAGAGAACTACAAAGAGGAGATCACGATCTGAACCACAAAAGCTTCGACGAAAAATCACGAGAGCTCAGATCGAAAGAGGCGTCATCCTCGCGTTCGCTCAGACGCTTTCACCGAAACGTCATCGCCAACAAAAGCAAAGACGCCTTCGAGCCGTCACCACCACGAAGCCATCGTGAAATCACCCTTTGCCATCTCCACCGCCGCTACCCTTTGGTAAAGCTCGTTCCTTCATAACAATCATTGAACTTGTTAACCCTTTTCGTTATGTTGCAGGCTTATGGAGAAAGACACGATCGGAAACGATAGAGAGAAGGAAGATCGAGAGGATTGAGAGAGATTGAGCGACGACGGCCGCTTCGGGAAAGGGGGAGTCTAGGGTTTCCATTTGTCTATTTCTTTACCTGTTTGCTTGTGTATTATCTGGGTTGAACTAATCACACACACATACTAATCACGCACACACAAATCATTAACCACCCTAATCTTTTTTTATCGTTAACTAATTAACTAATCCCCCTTTTTATTATTAAAATGAATCTTTTTATAAACTTAAATAAATGTTTTTTTTAATCAATCCCTTTATTTGAATAAGCTACTAAATCATTTTCTAAATGAATAATGAGTCATCCCTTTTTTTAAAAAAATTCATTTCATAGGTCAAAACCCTTTTTAAAAATAAACAATAATAAATCTTTTTTGAATAACTTGTTATTTATTGAACAATCTATTTGATAAGGAACTTTTATAATATACCTTTTATTAATAGCCATAATATAAAAGAATCACTAAGTTTCATAATAAATTAATCATTTAAGATTTAGGATTTCGCTTATAAAATTAACTCGTCTTAAGGCCAATCTCGTCTAGGATTAATTCACTCAAATCAATATCTTTTAAATTAATAAAATAAAATCAATTCAACATTCCACTAAAATCAATCTGCTTGAAATCAACCTCATTAAATCAACTCAACTTTTTTTTCTCTAAAATCAAATCAACGATTAAAATCGAACCAACGTCTCCTAAAACATTTTAATCAACTCAATCACTTCACGACACATGCACCTACACCATAGCGCTTTCATGCGTATTTATGTTTATCGTTATCTACCTTTTCTCTTATTCACAATACACACACCCACCTAGCGCTTTCATGCGTACGTGTATGGTTTACATTTCCGCAATTTATTTACTGCAATTTACATTATCAATTTATGCATCGCATTCCGTCCAAAGGAAAAACCTACACATAATTCAACGTTGTGTGTAGTCGCATATCATTTGCATCATAATCCCCTCGATCCTTGATCCCATTCAAGTTGATCTTTAGGATAGATCCTACCCCATAGGAAGGACCTTAATCTTTACAACTTAGACAAAACAATCAAAACAATACAACTTTCTCAAACACAAATAGAGAATAGATGTTAATCATCTTAAGTGAGATATAATCTCCACCCCCACAACAATACAATCAAACATGTAGGGACTTTGCCTTAAGAACAACAAAGGCATACTTGGCAACCATCCGAGTATGTAAGACCTTTTCTTAAGATGACACAAAGACCATTTCCTACAACCCCTTTTTTTACATTTGTGGTGGTTATCTCTCCCTTAAAATGAAGACTCGTCTCTTCTCCTAGACCCAATCAATCAACTACCCTAAACCCGTAGGAACTTTGACCACAGTCAAAGGACTCCTCTAACCCTTTAGGGTGAACTACAACATACTCTGATTCCACTCCCGTAAGGATATGTAGGCACAAGGTGCGATACCTTATCGAGTATACTTAGAAATAAACCCCTAGGGTCTTTCAACCATTAAGCAGATAAACACTTAGCAATAAACAACATAAAACAAGAGGTTCCTGTAGAGTACTACAGAAACTTAGGATGTTAGTACCTTCCCTAAGTTTAACCAACCCCCGAACCTAAACAATCTAGCTTGCATTTGCATTGCATAGTGGGAATTTCGATCTTTATCCCTTCCTTTGGACAAATCAAAGTTCGGTTGCAAATGAATTAAAGATTCAAACTAATCAATGGTTTGGTATCCAAATTTCACCGCGACACAGATGAGGATACGTAGGCACAAGACGGCGGTGTCTTGGCGAGCAACATTTCCCCCTTTACCTGTAATTTCTGAACTACGTTGACTCTGACTTTCCCATTGCACGAGAGAATACGTAGGCATAGGGTGGCGATGTTTTATCGAGTCTCTTTTTTCCTTTCCATCTCTATTCAACAATAGCTTTTAGATAACTTTCACTTATAGATTAGACAACAAGTGTGGATCCTGTTGAATACAACGGACGTGAGGGGTGCTCATACCTTCCCCTTGCGTAACCGACTCCCGAACCCGAGATTTTGTTGCGATGACCTTGTCTTTTCCCGTTCTTCAGGTTTTCTTTGATCGTTTCATTTCCCTCTCTTTGGAATGAATAAGATTCAGTGACGAATCTTTTGTTTGTTTCCGCCGACCCTTTTTTGCAATTGCGACACATAACAAATGAATCCATCTGATCCTAGCCACTTGAGTACTGATAAGTCAAAATCTTCATTTCGAACCAACTGAGCAAGAAAATGCTTTTAAAATCATAAGATTATGAATTGAACCATGATTCTCGATACATTGCACCAAACCCTGATTGGAAACAAATTTGATCCTTGATAATCTTCACCCGTAAATCACTTTATTTACACATACCCTAATAACCTGTTCCACACACGGATAATCTGAACCGACACATAAACCCTGACTGAAACTTTAGACACAACCACTTGAATTAATCACACCCAGGCCTTGATCTTGAAACAAAACATGTCTGACCTGAGCTTAGACCACAAGCAAAAAGGCACTTATTTCGTATGCGCGATTGTTAGATGACATAAAAATGGCTATGATGCACAGATGATGAAAATGTTATGGTATGAAAGACATTTTATGCTACGCAGATGATGTAAAGTAAGAATAAAGTGTGATGAATGACAGTTTAAAATCGCAGGTCAAAATTGGGGTATGATAATAACTAACTCTTCTCTTGTTAGGATTGGAAGGAACCTATTGTAATCGTATGTTTTATTATTGACTCTTTCTTTAATGAATGTTTGTTATTCGTGATTATCGATTAAATCGTTGTTTTGTTAATCTAAACCTATGAATACAAATTGTGATTGAAAAATACTTTCGTATTAAAGTTAAATATTATAATCAATTAAACCTTACGTTCTAGGCATGTAATTAAAGGTTTAACTTTCATAAACGATATTCGGTTCTTAATGCGATTGTTTAGTTTAATTGATAGAGAAATCATCGATTAAACTAAATTAATTGAAATCTCAGCAAGCATATAGACACATATGTTATTGTGAGGGAATTAATGAAGATAAGATGGAAAGGAAGTATCTTTAAAGAAGTATTAACCAAAATCATACGTGCACTGTAGCGGAATTTCAATCCTGACAAGTTTTCTATCATTTAAACTTTACTTTAACAAATTTCGATTTTATGTTCTGTTACTTCAAACAAACCAAGTTACAAACTTCACTTGAAAATGATAACAATTGTCTCAACACTAGTAATATCATGTCGGTCTCTGTATACGATATTCAACACTTTCTTTTGATTTACTCAACATCAAAATGGCACCGTTGCCGAGGATTGGAGTTTAGATATTACGAAGAAAACGACTGTTGATATCTTTTTAAGTTGTACATTTATTAAAAGTATATATATATATATATATATATATATATATATATATATATATATATATATATATATATATATATATATATATATATATATATATATATATATATATATATATATATATATATATATATATATATATATATATATATATATATATATATATATATATATATATATATATATATATATATATATATATATATATATATATTTTCTCTTTTCTTTATCTTACATTGTCCTAACATTGTATTGGATAGAAATTGCAAGCTTTGTATATGCGAGCTACAAAACTGGAGGACGTATTGCCTTTTGATCCTGAGATCGAAAGAATAATCCGACAAAACAAACGACAAACAAGGAAGCAGAAAAAGATATCCAAACAAATATCAAAGTTTTCATCAACAGCCGCATCATGCAACCCAGCCAGACAGAACCTCCAAACTAGAAGAAACATTGAACCAGTTCATGCAATTATCCATCACAAATAAGAAAAACATAGATGCTTTGATAAGGAACTTAGAAACACATGTTGGACAAATTGTAAAGCAACTAGCAGATCAACAAGGAGGTACCTTCACAGCCACCCCACAGACGAATCTAAATGAACATTGTAAATCAATAGTTACGCAAAGTGATAGAATTATCAATCCAAAAGCAAGCTGTAGTGATGATCGAGAGGGAAGTGTCCTTGAAAAGAGATAAGAAAAAAAAGAAGTGGAAGAGAAAAATGAGAGGGAAGAAGAACAAAATTAGAAAATAGTTGAAAAGAAAATGAATGAATGTGATGAACGTAGAAGGGGGAGAGAAGACAAGGGGAAAATGATCACTCCACCAGCATAAAATCTACCATACCCTCATACTCTAACCAAAAAGGATAAAGAAAGGCTATATGCTCGATTTCTGGATATTTTCAAGCGGCTACGAATTAATATTCCCTTTGCAGAAGCACTTGAACATATGCCTACGTATGCACGATTCATGAAAGAAATTCTCACCAAGAAGAGAAGAATTACTGATGAAGAAACAATACATCTTGATGCAAGCTGCAGTGCGATCATTCAACGAACACTTCCACAGAAAGAAAAAGATCCAGGAAGAGTTACGTTACCAGTCACAATTGGAAGCGTAAACATTGGGAAAGCATTAATTGACCTAGGATCAAGTATCAATTTGTCACAACTACGAAAAATACTTGGCAGAAAAAACAGAAGAGTCGCCACCAAACGTTATTTATCCTGACGCAGGGAAAGGAAACAATCAAAGAAAACCTGAAAGGGAGAAGACAAGGTCATCGTAACCAAATCTCGGGTTCGGGCGTCGCTTATGCGAGAGGAAGGTATTAGCACCCCCTCGCATCCATTGTACTCAATGGGATCCATGCTTATTGTCTAATAAAAGGGTGTGATATCTAAATCCTACTGCCAAACAGAAATGAGAATACAAAAAGAAAAAAGAAAAAGGAGTCTTGATAGGACATCGTCACCATATGCTTACGTATTCCCTCGTGCAATAGGAAAGTCAAAGTCATCATAGTTCAGAAAACTACGGGTGAAGGGGGAAGGTTGCTCGCTAAGACATCACCATCTTGTGCCTATGTATCCTCATCTGGTATGAGAAATCAGAGCAAACGTAGTTTGGCTAACAAGTTGTTAAGTGTTTTTTGTGAGCGACACTAAGTTCCCATTCCAGCAGTTAGGGTCAATGCCTGTTCGCGGTAGAACGAAAAAGTAACGTACTCTTTTCTAAAAATGAGTTTGAAAGACAATCCCGAAGGATAAGGTTTGAATTTTTTTTATGAGTTTTAGAGAAGTGAATTGATTTGATTTGAGATTCACGTTGTACTAAAGTCTATGATATAGGAGTGAATGCGTAACATATCTCCCCCAGACGGGACGTACACTAAAAACTATAGACAAGTAAGGAGAAACCCATCACTCATTGTTTCCCATATTCTTAAGGCTCATGTCACACAACGTTTATCATCTTTATTAAGTGTGTTAAAGATTGTTTTGAGATGAAAAGAGAAAGGACTCAAAGGTTAAAAGAAAATAACTAAGGGAAACTGAATCCTAATGTTGTCATGCACAATGGTCCTAAAGTTGAGGATGAGAGGGAAGTCTGCCTAATGTTATCATACAAATGATCGACCTAAAGTTAAGGTTTAAAAGGGACTATCCTAATTGTTATCATGCAAAGGATTGAAAGCCTAATGTCTCTCCTACCCGTAACTTAATCAGAAATCAAGTGGAACTAGGAATCCTAAGGGATCATGTGAACAAGCCCAAGTAAACTCAAGACTTAAGCAAGTCTCAAGACTTAAAAGAGAAGAAATAAGAATGAGACATGAAAGAGAAGATGCAACACCAAGTAAACAAACAAGGAAGTTCACCCCATAAGACATAAGAATCAAACAAATGCAAGCATTAAGTTCAATCATACAAAGTAAACATTAACATCATGTTAAGATAACCAAGTTTACTTACATTTCAAACCATAACCAAAGATTAGAAGTCAAAGCAATTAGGCATAACAAGGCACCAATGCATACACAAATGACTTAAGATCAACCAAGAAGCATTTTCAATCATCAAACAAAGTGAAAGGAAATCAAATAATTCGAGAACCAAGGTAGGGCAGTAGTCACGTCAAGATGAATTCAAATCATATCAATGGTCAAAGGGAAATCAAAAAAGTTCAAGTCATGCATCCTACTCAAACTTCATCAATTGTCATACAAGTAGTCATGTAAAAGACACATCAAAGAAGTGAACATGTAAGCCCAAGGTATGAATCCAAGTAGGGGAAGTAGTATGTGTGTGTGTGTGTGTGTGTGTGTGTGTGTGTGTGTGTATGTGTGTGTGTGTGTGTGTGTGTGTGTGTGTGTGTGAAGATTAATTCAAAAATCAAATTCCATATCACAGAAAAGAATCAAAGGAATCATATCAAAACAACATCACACAACTAAACATGCTTCAATCAACACTTTCCATAAAAAGAAACAAGAATTCATGTGAAGTTCAAGAAGTGATAAACATGTTATTGAGTAACAAAGAAAAGTCAAGATAGCATTGAAAAACAATTATTCATGTCCTTTAAACATCCTAAGCATCAATCAATCACATGTAAACAAGTAGGATCAAAACTAGGTCAAATAAGCATGCATTTCCACCTCAAAACAAAATCACATTAATACATCAATTAAAGATAGGAGAAAAACCAATTATGAATAAGAATAGGGATTTACCACATGGTATTTCAATAAATAACAAGAGGTAAGATTGAACCCTAAGTGGTTGCAGAAGTGCACCCATAAATAGTTTACCAAGTTCAAGCACATCCCAACACATAAGCATGTATTGCATCACACATGAAAAATAGTTAAAAGCCTATAAAGTTAAGGGAAAAATGATCATGAAATCAAGGAGGCAGTAGGTCAATGTGTCCTAAAAGGAATTCCTAAAAATGTTTACAAAGAAAGCTCAAACCACCTCAAGTATTAGGCAAATACACAATCCATTGATCAAACAAGTTAATCATCAAGAGAGATCCAAACATGGACCCAAAATATATTATCAAGACACCAAATGAACATTTAAATACCCTACATACATGTGCCTAAGCGTGTGGAAAATCATTGATCAAGAATCAAATGGAAAGATCATGAATCAAGGCCATGTTTCAAAACTAGGTCATATAGAACACTCTACACAATTAAATCAAAACAAAATATTAAAATGAAATAAAAATAAACATAAAAAATTATGAAAAGTAAGCTGACATGTCAAGGGATCAGAAATATATTTTTGGGTAATTTTATCATGAATATAAATAATAAAATAAATCAAAACATGAAAATAGAAATACAAAGAAATAAAGAGAGAAATAGAGAAGGAATGGGGTGAAGTAGCAAACTGGAAATGAACTGAAAACAAGCTGATGCGCGTGATGGGACAAAACACAGGGGGTGTGGAAATGTAAAAGGACCTAGCCCACTAACAAAAAAATTGAAAACTAAACCTCCATGAAATGCATTATTTCATTAAACGATGTGGCATTCCACATCATGGGTCAGCATGCCACACACATAAGTCAACAACACACATAATCAAACACCTCAACTTACACATGGGAAACCAGAACCCTACTCTGGTCGTCTTCTTCGGCCAGCCTCGCCAAAGAAGACTGTAAAATGCCATAAAAATGAAAACCTACCACGTCATTTTGAAGAGGAACTCACATAGAACACAAATATGGTCATGGAATTTCAAAAAGGTGCCTAAAACAAGATGAAATCAGTGCTTGAAGACTCGTGTCACAAACTGAAAACAAAGAAAATCAAGACAAACCACGTTCAAACATTGCCTCCATCACTGGAGGACTTCAGATGCACCAACATGATCTTAAATAGGTTCCTAATATGAGAGATTCAAGGTGGAAAAGTTATCTAGCGAAGCAACTCCGTTGGTGCTTTAAATGCGTCTTAAATTCCAAACAAAACCTTCTAATGGCTTCCTTGTGATTCAGTAAAGAAGAAACAAACGAACATTGAGCAAAAACTCCAAGGAATTTTTAAATTCTAAGTGATAGAAAATGAAGGATGATTTTTGTAGTTTCAAGCTCTTTCTGAATCTGAATGGATTCTCTCCTCTCTAGGTTTTCCTTTCGGTTTTATATGATGGATTTGGAGCATTTAATGGGTCTGCATTAAGGGAACTGGTTTGTTTTGGATTCTTTCACAACATGAAGTGTGAAAATGGTACACGAGTTTGGCCTCATCTTAGCACCACTTTGGGTCATCCTTTAGCACAAATGAGGGTGAGAAAATGAAATGTAATGGTTGTTGTGAATGCGAATGAGCATGTGATATGTTTTGAGTAAATCCCATAAATGGCAACAAATTTGAACTTGCACTTGTGTGATGGCATGTTGTTTGACCTCTTTAGGTAACATTTAGGTGGCATGAGATGTTGGTATCAAATAAAGAATACGGCTGAGTGACAAAAGTAACTTGAACACCAAGAAAGTCTTTTCACGATGCATAAGCATACATATGCCTTCATGATGTAATAACTCAAAGAATCCTCACTCAAAAGGGGTGAAATTTGTGATCAAATTGAAGGCAATACCATAAGGAACAACTTTTGTATTGGAAACAAATTAAGTTGAGGCTTAGAGAATCAAGAGAACTCATCATGAAAGAAGTTGTTCAAAACTAGCTCATGAAAATGACTATATTTCTAAATTTTGGACCATAATTTATAAGCACCATAACTTGAGGTCTATTTATCCAATGAAGGAGATCTTGTAATGGATGGAAATCTTGTAGAAATATCTACAACTTTTATATTTTAAGGAAATTGAATTGGATTTTGGATCTTGATGAAAAATGCCTTGGAAGATTGGTCCAAAATCTGCCTAGAAACTTTCCAAATTTGACATCTTTGAAATCCTATCTTGGGGGTATCATAACTTGAGTTCTACATGTTCTATTGGGGAGTTCTGGTAGTCAAACCTTGATTTTCTCAACTTTAGCTCTCCATACCTTTAAATCTATGAACCTTTTGGACTTTATTTCTTCTACAAACTTGTAGTTCATGATGTCCTCTTTATTTGATAACAAGTTTGCCCCATTTGCATCAAGGATGAAAAATTTATTGATGTTCTAAAATGGCTAGAAATTAGGGTTTTCCACACTTAGAAAAATTCCACTAAAACCCTAATTCAACCAATCTCATGATTTTTTGTTTCTCTTTGATTCTTCTTTCTCAAAACACATGAAAACACTTAAGAAGGTATAGCATGCCCTTGGTTGATCTTGAAAACCAAGAATTTTACCTTATGGGGCCACAACTGATTTTCTTGACCAGATG
Organism: Lathyrus sativus; assembly: GCA_963859935.3. Taxonomy (NCBI): domain Eukaryota; kingdom Viridiplantae; phylum Streptophyta; class Magnoliopsida; order Fabales; family Fabaceae; genus Lathyrus; species Lathyrus sativus. Next base: position 464,892,328 of record OZ012738.1, read on the forward strand.
AAACTCTAGCGCTCTTTCCACTAACTGAGACTCATGCTTTGACTTGTGATGAAACATAATACATGTAGGGAAAAACCTTGGGATGTTTGTTGAGCCATAGAATAATGCCTTGCCCAAGAAGCTAGTCACATATGCCCTTGGACCAAAACTCTAATTTAGTTCCCCAAATATAGGAGGACATGCCCAATGCTTATAACCTTGATTCATATGATTGTGTGATATGCCTTGATGATGAAAGGACCTTGGGGCTTGAGAATACCACAAGGTTGAGAACAAAACCTTTCTTGAGCCTTGAGGATCCTACTTCTCCTCTTGAGAATGAAACAAGATACTGTTGTACCTGTTGACTCCTAATTTTCCATGCTAGTCGAGACCAGAGCTATCTTAGGTCAAAAAATACCAATACTTGGTGTATGGAAGAGTTTCGACCCAATCAAGGAAAACTTCAAGTCGAAGAAAGATGAACAAGGGGCAAAAAAACGCTAAGTGTTGGAAAATGCTCGACGAGGACTATGCTAAGGAGAGCAAGGAGGAAGTTTCGCCAAATTGGAGGGAATTGCAGAATATTCAAAATTAAAATCAAGTGGAAAAGAACATGTGGGCGGTTAAGAGCATAAAGAAGCGCCAAAAAGTATGCTAGAAAGTCTCAACCGCTATGAAGTAGTTATTCTATAGTGTCGCATCGCTGCGAAGAGGGGCCGGCAAAGACAGAAGAGTCTCCACCGTTCGTTATTTATCCCAAAGAGAGGGAAAGGAAACGATCAGAGAAAACCTATGAAAAGGGAATAAGATAGGTCATCGCAACCAAATCTCGGGTTAGGGAGTCGGTTACGCAAGGGGAAGGTATTAACACCCCTCACGTCCGTCGTACTCAACGGGATCCATGCTTGTTGTCTAGTCTATAAGGGTGTAAATCTATCTATGCTAAAGGCTCACGGGGAAAAAAAAAGAAAAGTGATTCAATAGAGCATCGCCGCTCTATGCCTACGTATTCCCTCGTGCAATGGGAAAGTCAGAGTCAACGTAGTTCGGCAATCTACGGGTGAAGGTGGGGGAAGGTTGCTCGCCAAGACATCACCGTGTTGTGCCTACGTATCCTCTTCTGGTATGAGAAATTAGAGCAAACGTAGTTTGGGCTAACACGACCAAATATTGGTTCAAGTGTTTTAACTGAGTTAGGTTAAACCTTCGTTCTAGCAGTTAGGGACGATGCCTGTTTGCGGTAGAACCAAAGCTTAACAAAACTCTTTCTGAAAATGGTTTTTCAATTAAGATCCCGAAGGATAAAAAGATTTAATGTTTTTGTTTTTGTATTGTTTAAGACAAGAATTGGATTGAGTTATGGTTTGAAACTCATGTCGCACTAAAGACTATGACTTGAGAGTGAATGCGTCACATATCACCCAAAGGGCATACGCTAAACACTCTAGACAATTGAGAGGAGGCCCCCAACCATCATTTCTCAAATACTTAAGGCTCGTAGCGTACGACACAAATATTTCTTTATTAAGTGTTTTGAATTATTTAGGAGATGAGAAGAAAAAGACTCAGACTAAGGGGAAACTGGACCCTAAAGTTGTCATACACAATGCTCCTAAGTTGGGATGAAAGGAAAGAACTATCCTAAAGTTATCATGCATAGGATTGAACACCTAATGTCTCTCCTACTCCCATCCTAAACGGAGGGACTAGGAATCCTAGGGGGATCATGGCCAAAAGCCAAGTAAACACTAAATAATTCACTCACAAGTGAAATGAGAAAGAAAAGAAATCAATTGGAATAAAAGATAAACCACTAAGCACATTAATTTGTAAATTCAAAAATAAAATGATAAACTAAAATGTAAATTAAAATAAAAAGATGAAAAATAAGTTAACACAAAAAAATATTTTTTTTTGGATTTTATGACATTTAAAACTATTTTTTAAAATAAATAAAATAAAACAAGAAATAGTTAAAATAAAACAAAAAGAAATGAAATAAACAAATGCTAAAAAAGAAGGAAATGCATCACCCAAGACTTGAACTCAAGACCTTGGAGCTGTAGGCTCAAAACATAGCCAATTCTACCACTCTCACACGTGTGCCATAAAAGGAAAATAAAAATATTAAAAACAAGGAAAATAAATGAAAATAACACAAAAACACCCTCGCTGGGGGTCGAACAGGGGTACAGGCGCATGGCAAGGATACTTAAGGGCAAGGTTCTAAACACTAGGGTGGCGATACATCCGTTGTATCAAGCCACCCCAACTCAATATATACCAAAAGGAGGCGCATTGGCTGGGCAAGGCAAGGTAAACCACTTGATTTTTCATGAGGAAGAGGATGGTGCAATCCAAATTTTGAAACGATGATCACAGTGAAAAGCACGATGGCTCATGCATAAAATAAAATGGAAATGCATTTTGAGATTTTGAGATCAAAACAGATGCAATCAATGGCAGGTAAAGATCTGAGCAAGCTTCAAATATGGAATGGAATGAATCCCAACAGAAAGTTGGATCAAAAATACACAGGATGAGGAATTGACATATGAGTTGCAAGTTGGTGAAATATGTTTGAAATGGACTTGGTATCAATAAGGTTGAGATCCTATGCTGTCAAGAATTCTCATGACAGTCCTAATGATTTAAACAACAACAGTCCTATAGTAACAGTTCTGCCCTTATCAAGCATCAACCAAAACATGGTTTTAGAAATAGGTCCTAAAAGGAGTCCAGACAGATTTGAGGCACTCATCAGTTTTAGAAATTCTCAAGACAACCCTCACTCTAAGAATAATGCTAAGCACCTCAATAAATGCTAGACTGATCCTAAACTGGAGATTCACAAACAAACTCTCAGTTGTGCTAATACCAAAACTCTCACATCCCAGGTCTGCAGACAGTTCAAAGAAAACAAATCTAACAATAGGTGAAACCCAATCAGGCCCATAGCATCTCAAGCAGGAAATCAGTAGACATAATGGTATGTTAATATAGATCCAAACTTCCTAGCAGCAGCTTTAAACTTAAGACCCTAATGACAGTCACAATGCTAACTATGCAAGCTAAACAGATCCAGTTTAATTTCACCAATGATGACTGTCAAACATGGTAGTTGATTCCTAGCAGAATGGTAGCACTAAACTTCAAAAAGTGGCCAATGACACTAGCTAGCAAAACATGGCAGATGATTCTCAAAACATATATGACAAGGGCAATATAAGTTATGCTTAAAAACAGTTGATACTGGTATCAAATGAAAGTCAAGTTCACAGCCAAAGATATCATCACAAGAACTGAAATAGATCTTATCACGGTGTTCTCACAATCATGCATCAACCAACTAGCAGAATTCTGATGGAATCTGGGCTGACTAAACTCCTTACAAAATTGGATAACAAGCTAAGAATCAGTGCAATAGGTCCACCAATTACCATCCATTCTGCTAAGAATTTAACTAGACTCATGATGAAAGTCTTCCTCTCATCAGAGCTCACCTACTGATCATATCCCTATAGACTCAGCCAGCCTGCCTACAACACTAAATAAAGCTCAGCAAGCCTGAGACACTCAAGCTAAACTCTCATTGTTTGCACTAGAAAGTCCACAATTCTCATGACCAAAAAAACTGGTTCTCCAACTCTATTCAAACCATACTCCTCAGATGGAACCAACAATAAACAAGCCCTTATCATGTGAAAGTATCTTTAGCAAAAGCTAAACGTGAGTTTGACAAACCAATAACAACCATGGACAAAAGGTTACAACCTAAACAATATTCCAAAAGCAAACAAAACTGTTCCAAAACTACACAAAGTGAAGGTGTAAGTATTGTAATCCAAACATCCTTACCAAGACATGAGGCAGATCTGAGTAAGTCCTAGAGATTAAAAGCAAACTTGACAAGAACACAAACTAACACTCCTAACAACTTGGCTGGAAAAAAGTCACAACAGCAAAAAACACTCTATCAACAAAGATGAGGCTCCAATCTGTCAAGAATCAAAGCAGCAGCTCCCTATCACAAGAACACACTAACAGAGAACCTATTGATCTTTAACCTCTAGCCTCAACTAGCTTACTTATGAGAATTCATACCAAAACCTAGCAGTCTTGATGTGAGCCAAAATCTTAACTCAAGCAGAAAGTTGAATGCTCTAAACAGCCCTAGAATCCTCATGACAGTAGCAGTTTGGCCATCACAATGCCAACATCAAATAAGGTTCATTTCAGCAAGCAAACAAAACTAACTTTCAGCATATAATCAGTCCCAACAGTTTAACATGACAATTTCCATTTCAACAAACACAAACAGATTTTAGTATGAGAATCAAGTAGAAGCAACAATAAACATGAGTTGACAAACTCAAACTTCCACACAGTTTTGACAGCAAAGTTGCATTTTAAACATGATGCATAATGAGGAGATTTAGGGCTACATACCTCTTATAGATTTCCCAAAAGCAAGCTAGCAGCAAGAGCAAAGCAAGATACCCTCCCTCCTTTGAGCAAACTTTGAAGTTTCTTTTGCAAACACAGTTGATTTTTATTTGAGGACAGTTTTAAGGTTGTGTTATGGAGATTATGGAATGGAAAGAAACTTGGGAAATGGTTCAATATTGAGTGGGATTCGAAGGCTTGAATCAAAGGATGCAAAAACTCAACTTCAGATTTTTTTATGGAAATGGTAGCTAGGGTTTCCTTAGCTGCTCTTTAGCTTAAATAGGAAGTGAAAAAGAGGTTTGGAGGAGTTTCACCATGGTAAAAGTTGAATGGACCAGATTTCACAATATCAAAGTTTCTTTCATCAATTTTGGGTGATGAACAAGGACACGAGCATGCTTGTCTTAGAGGTGGTTTTGTTTGAGTGGAAAGCAAATCAGAATGGACTGCATGAATTCAGAGTGCAAGCAAATTGTCTTTTCCTTGTTTTAGCAAAAGATTCAAAAATGCCCACAAGTGGTACATGCCTTGGTTTGGCTTGTTTTGGGAAAGGTTTGGTTGGCTTCAAACAACATCATGCGCATGGCTTTCTGAATGTAACAATGTTGCATGCTAAAATGCACCTCATGCCCAAATGTCTTTGTAACACATGCCTTGAAAATATGTTCAAACCACCAACTTTGAGCAATGATAACTTGATGCACACAACTCTATTTGCTTTGATCTTGTGCTCAAATGAAAGATGGCATGAGGTAGAAAAAATTTCATGTTGGTGGAAGTTCAATTTGATCATTGGAAGGACATGAAATCTGAGGAAAAATAAGTATGGATTTTGCCTTATTTTTCCTCAACTTTGCACATCCATAACTTGAGTTTCACATATCATATTGAGGACTTCTTGGACTTTTTAGAAAGCTTGGTACATGATCTATAACTTTCATTTGGGACAAAGTCTCACTTGACATCAAGAACTTGTTGGAAATTGGCTTGCAAAGTGGTGCAAAAATCTGCCCAAACTTAATAGTTTTGAAGTCATTGAAATCCTCAACTTTGAATAATCATAACTTGAGTTCCAAGTATCATATGATTATGAATTAGTACTCAAAAGAAAGCTTGAAATACAAGGAACAACTTTTATGTCTGAGACAAATCCATTTGAAACCTTGATCATAAATAAAAATGGCCTTGAAGATGACTGCTTCAACCATGAAACTTTCCAAAAATAGAATGTTTCTAAAACCCTAAATCCCAAAATGGCAACTTTCAACAACTCTTGATTTTTCATGATTCCCTTGAATTTTCTTGATCAAATTCCATCCATTGGTCATATTGAAATTAAGGATCTTGATTTTGACCTCAAAAAGTCAGGAGTTGACTTTTTCACTGCACAGTTGACTTTTTTTCCAGATCCCCTAGTTTTCAATTGACTGATCAATTGAAGCTCTTCTGATTAAAATTGATGGTCAATCTCTCATCCCCGAACACCTTAGGACATATGGAAGACCATGGAAACAAGTCTTGCTCTCAAAAACAAATTTAGCTTGATTAAAAATGAAACCTTAATTTCACCCTTTTTTGCCTAGGCATTGTTCAGATGAACTGAGTGACTATTCCAACTTCATAATGACCTCTGAGGCACTCAACAAGCTTCTACCTCATGTTCACATCAATGATAAATCTTCATGGATCCCTTGACAACCTTCTGATGATTCCTGATAATAACACCCACTTGATGGCTTGTACCTGTACCTACGCTTGAGCTTGTGGTCAATAAGGCTCTCCTCTTGGATAGGACACATACAAACACTTGATCCCCTGTAAGAAACTATGCTATGCAAATGCAAGATGATAAAACACAATGAAACATAAGCCAAAGATTAAGAAAAGACGTTGGTCAAATTTTGGGGTGCAACATATAGCACTATAAATAGGTGTAAATTTTATGTAATAAGGGTTTTCATTCATTATTGTACTAGTTCATACAACCCAAAGTATCCGCGTGTAGAGAAACGAGTTAACGAGAATGTACGTGATACAACACCAAACCCTTTCTTATCAATGCACTTTATCTTTACAATTCACTTGCCATTTTTAACTTTCAGTTTTTATGTTCAAAACTACCATTTACACTTTTCTGCCCATTTACTTTGCAAAGACCCCCTAGTCGAACGTGAAGTTCTGATTAGAGTTATTTTCCAAGCAATGTACTTGCATCTTTATTTTCAAAATTCATTTAGTTTTCAAAAGAAGTACGTCGAACGTTGAGTTTGACAGTAATCTTTGTCGCCTTTAAATTCCAGTTGTTCTGTTAAAGCCATTTACTTTCAACTTTACTTTTCAAAGCCATTTACTTTTCTTGCGCCTTTAATCCTTCTTCCAATTATTTTCAAAGTCATTTACCTTCTCGCTATTTAACTTTCAAAGACTTCAAAGTCGAATGTGGAGTTCCCGTTTGAGTCTTTCGCACGTTTAATTTCAAAGTCCTTTACTTTACAGCCTTTTACTTAAAGATCCCCTAGTCAAACGTGGAGTTCAGATTGGAGTTATTTTCAAAGTTATTTACTTTCTTGCAGTTTTATCTTCGAGCACCTTTTACTTTACAAAGAGCTTGTAGTCGAACATGGAGTTTGGTTATAATCTTTTGCCCTTTACATTCTTGTCTTTATTGTCAACACCTTTTTAGCTTTCATAGTCGAACAAGGAGTTCAGTTTAGGGCAACTTAGCACACGCTTAGCACATGTTTTAGGATTTAGTATGGTCGATCCTGCAAGTTAGTCTATTTACCCTAAATTGATAGACCAACGGTTGTTTACCAAAATTCATAATAAAAAAATTGGCACACCTGGTGGGACCTAGTGCTAAGTGTTGCACCCCAAAATTTGCCCAACCTTTTTTTTACTTAGTTTATGTTTCATTTCATTGTTCTAGAATATTGGATTGCATAGCATTTTGCATTTACAGGGGATCAAGTGTTTGTCTGTGTACCACCCAAGAGGAAAATCTTTATTGGTTTCAAGCTCAAGCAAAGGCACTGGTGCAAACCATCAAAAGACTGTCAAGGGGTCCATAATGTTTTATCATTGGTGTGAGCATGAGGTAGAAGTTTGTTGAATACCTCAGAGGTCATGGTGGAGTGGAAATGGTCACTCAGTTCATCTAAACAATGCCTAGGCAAAAAGGGTTGGAATTAGGGTTTCAATTTTAATCGGGTTAAAAATTTCTCTTGAAGCAAACTTATTTCCATGGCCCTCCATATGTCCTAAGGTGTTTGGGGATGATATTTGGATCATCAATTTTAATCAGAAGAACTTCAGTTGATTAGTCAATTAAAAATCAAGAGGTTTGAAAAAGTCAACTATGCAGTGAAAAAAGTCAACTCCTGACTTTTTGAGGTCAAGATCATGATCCTTAATTTCAATATGACCAATGGGTGGAATTTGATCAAGAAAAGTCAAGGGAATCATGAAAAATCAAAGGTTGTTGAAAGTTGCCATTTTGGGAATTAGGGTTTTAGAAACTTTCCATTTTTGGAAAGTTTTATGTTTGGAACAACCATTTTCAAAGCCATTTTTCTTCATGATCAATGTTTCAAATGAACCTTTGGCCAACATCAAAGTTGTTCCCTATATGTCAAGCTTTCTTTTGAGTACCAATTCATGATCATATGATATTTGGAGCTCAAGTTATGATCAATCAAAGTTGGAGATTTCAATGATTTCAAAAGTTGTTAAGTTTGGGCTGATTTTTGCACCACTTTGCAAGCCAATTTTCATCACCTTCTTGATGTCAAATGAAGCTTTGTCCTAGATGAAAGTTGTAGAGTATGTTCCAAGCTTTCCAAAGAGTACAAGAAGTCCTCAATTGAATTTGAGAAGCTCTAGTTATGGATGTGCAAAGTTGGGAAAAAATAAGCCAATTTCATAACTTAGATTTTTTTCTAAGTTATTCATGAGCAGTTTGCTTGCCACAATTTTCAACCATAAATTTCATGATCTTCCAATCCTCAAAGCAAGATAACTCTAACATGAAATTTGTTCTACTCCATGCCCTCTTTCATCTGAGTCCAAGATCAAAGTAATTGGATTTGTGAGCACAAAGTTATCATTGATCAAAGTTGGTACATTGAACATTTTTGCCAAAGAATGAAATGTGGTTTTTGTTGTTTTGCTTTGGTTCATCAGCCTTAAAACTCTCCCATGCGCATGGGAGGTTGTGTTTGTGGCTACCAAGTTTTGCCAAAACCAGCATAATCCCTTTTTTTGCCATTTTCTCATTTTCAAATAATTGCCCAAATGAGCTATAAGCCAAAATCAACACAGCCCAAGGTCTTCCCACACTGTTGCAAGGAAAGCAATTGATGCAGTAGCTGCAGTACCATTTCTGCATCCACCCTTGAATCAAAAAGTGACCATGGAGATGAAAATATGTCCATTCACCTTCTTGCCTTGGTCAAACCCTAAAAACATGATTTCATTCAGTATTTAAGCTAAGCATCAGTTCACAATAACCCTAGCCACCACTTGTGCGAAAATCAGAAGAAGAGCTTTTGACATTTCTCTCAAACTGCCCCAGAAAACCAGCTGTCTATTTCAAAAGAAAAGAAAAACTTCAAAGCTTGGGAGAAGGAGGGATAGCTTGCTGCTAGTTTTTGCTCAAGAAAGTCTTCAAGAGGTAAGCATTTCTTAACTCTCTATTTCATATGCATTTGTATCATTAAAACATGTTCTTATTTTATTTGTGTTCTTCATTTTTTGTTTAAACCTGCTGAGAGCATTAATGTTATGGTGGTCAGTAACTGTTGGCTTGTCATTATGGTGTGTGTAGGTTTTGGCTTATTTTCATAAAATTGTTAACATATATTGTTGTAGTGTGTAGTGTTTTTATAAATTAACATAGTTTTTTTTAGTTGATGCTAGGACCTTATGTTAGATTTTGTTTGGTTGGTGATGATCAGCAATGCCACACTTAATGTTTGTGTGTGCTTGTCAGGGTTTCATAGGAAACAGTTGGCTTGAGGCATAATGATTAAAGCAAGAATGCTATACTGCTGCTAGGCCATTTCCTCATTGTTTTGTTTTTTCTTTATTTTGTTGCTGTCATGGTTGTGGTGATAGTTATGTTGAATTTATATTCATTAACACCAAGTCTTTGTTTGAACTTTCAATATCTGTCAACTGCACTGCAAGTATGTTTGTTTTTACCAATGTTGAGATGATTCATATTAATGTGCTTAGGCATATGAAGATCAATTGTGCTTTCTTGAAAGCCATTGGCTTGAGGCATAATGATTGGAAACAAGAATGTCTCTCTCATTTCCTTGTTGATTATTTGTTGTTTGCTGTTGGCCATGTGATGAAAGGATCCATATTGAGTTATTAGAGATCAACATGGTCATGATTCCTAACTTAGGCGGTTTTGAGGTTTGTTGTACACAGACTTGGTTTTCTGTTGTTAACTTATTGTGTGTGACCTGGTATGTATGGTTTTGAACTACTGTTTGAACTGTGCCAAACCTGCTGAACTTTAGCAGGGCTGAGTTTTATTCTGTCAAGCCATTTCTGATTTCTTTGAGTTGTAGGCTTTGATTGGATTTTCAGCCATGTTACCATGAGTTCTTGGTAACCCTTGTTGAAATGATTCACTGGCTGCTGTTGAAGCATGATATGATCAATATTGCTTTGTCCACATGACTGTCAATTCTGCTCTCCTTTACTTTACTTGTGTTAGCTTGGAATCTGCCTTTAGAATTTGGTTTTAAGGCTTGCTTTGTGCTTGCTCATTTTGTGTCCTTACTGTTCTTGTTTTTCACTTTCAATCCAAATTGCAACTCTCACACCATATCATGTTCTAATGCCTCTTTGAGACATCCTTGTGTTCAGACTGCATTTATGGCATATTTAGCATGTGTACATGGTTCAAACTTGTTGATTTTGCATTCAAACTTTGAAAGTTAGTTTTGAAACTTCATGCTGCATTGATGCTTCTATTTCATTCTAATCTTGTTTAAGTTTTCCCAAGTTATGACAGTTTGGTTGTTGTGTACTGTCAGGACATTTGAGAAGTTTAGTTTTTTTTGACATTGTGATGTCAATGTTCATAGCCTTGGCTGTTGGAACTTTTTTGGTTTAAGCTTGCTTAATTTGTGCTTTTTGTTTTACTTGGAGATATGTGGAACATTAAGGCTTGAAATTATTGTGTTAAGCTCTTGGTCATTGCTGCTTAAAAGAACCCTCTGCTCATAACCAAAACCCCTTTAAACTAGTGACTGTCAAGAAGTTTGATGTTGGATTTGATCCTTTCCATGTTGTTAATTTCTTTTAGTCTAGGTGTGATTAGAGCATTGCTTGCATTTGAAACTTTGATAGATTATTAATTGTGTGACATGTTTATAGGAGCAATTTGTAAGTCATTTTCATGCCAAGTTGTGTAATCTGCTGCTAAGAACTTTGAAACATTGTTGTTGGTTGCTATTGAGTGAAGTTATGATGCTTAGGTATTTTAGTATGAATTTGAGAACCTTGTTGGATTATGCTCAACATTGATGGCATGACATGAACAGTTTGTGGAAGGGTCTGTTCAGACTAGTTTTTATGGGGATCTAAGAGTCATTTTGAATGTGTTATGTGCCTGGTACATGCTGTGTTTTATTATAGTTTAATGTGAATCATAAATGAATGTCTGGCATGAACCATTATTGAAGTTACACCACAAAGATCATGTTTCTGATTCTGTTGTTAGTAATCTGTCATTGCAGCCTCTTGTTTTTTTTACGTTTTCTTGGTGTCAGTTTGAATCAAATTCCTATGTGTTCAATCCATGTTGTGTTGTGTTTAAAGGTGTATTGATTAAACTTTGTTAGTTTTGGTTCTGTCATTATATTTTTTCCATTTTCAACTCATGTTCAAACCTTTGCAACTCATATGCCATTTCTTCATTCCATGTGTTTTTTGATCAACTTTCTGTTGAAGTTTACTCTACCTCATATTTATAATTTGCTCAGACCATTACATGACTTTGGCTGCACCTGTTTTAGTCATGAGGAACCAAATTGCATCTTAACAATCCTTTTAGCATATGCATTCGTGTTTTGAGTTGGGGTTATTATTTCACAAAATGGACAACATCTTTGTGATCCTTGTGAAATTTCAAGCAAGATAGACTTTTGTTTCACTGAAATTGATTAAGATTTGAGAGAGTTTGGATTGAAAACGTATTTTCATGTTTTCTTGTTTGGTTTTGCCCAGCCACACGCATTTGTTTTGATATTTGAATTAATGGGGTGGCATTAATACACAGATGTATTGCCACCCCAGTGGTTAAACGCCTTGCCATATTACGCCTATGTCCTGAGTTCGAGCCCGGCTAGGGCATTTTTGCTTTGATTTTATTTTAATTTTACATGTTATCTTTTCTTTCTCTTCTCCCATCACTTGCCACACGTTGATGAGTGGTTGAGATGGTCTGGTGTTTAGTCTTAACCCCCAAGGTTAAGGGTTCAACTCCTTGTGTAGACACTTTCTTTTTTAGTGACTTGTTTTTTTCTATTTTCTTTTTATTTTTTTATTTTATTCTTTTCATTTTTTGTTTTATTTATTTAAAAATAGTTTTAAACGTCAAAAATCCCAAAAATCATTTTCAAGTATTTTAGTGTGTGGAATTATTCTTCATCTTCTTTTTTATTTCTTTTCCATTTCATTTCATCATTTTCTTTTCTTTCTTATTTCAATTGTGAGTGAATTATTTAGTGTTTACTTGGCCTTGTGCCGTGATCCCCCTAGGATTCCTAGTCCCTCCGTTTAGGATGGGAGTAGGAGAGACATTAGGTGTTCAATCCTATGCATGATAACCTTAAGATAGTTTCATTCCCTTTCATCTCAATCTTAGGATCACCATTGCATGACAACTTTAGGTTTGAGTTTAGTCCCCCTTTAGTGTCCTTTCTCTTCTCATCTCAAAACCATCTTAACACACTTAATAAAGATAATGGATGTTGTGCCATGAGCCTTATACTTGGGAAATGGTGATTGAGGGCCACCTCTCAATTGCCTAGAGTGTTTAGTATATGTCCTTAGGACGATATGCGACGCATTCGATCCTAGGTTTTAGACTTTAGTATAACATGCATTATAAACACTCCAATTCAAAACACTTCTTCTCTAAGAAACACAAAAACACTTCAAACCTTTTTCATCCTTCGGGATCTTAATCAGGAAAATCTTTTCAAATAAAAAGAGTGTCATTAACTTTTAGTACTACCGCAAACGGTAACGCCTAAGTCTCCAATGGTCGAGCTGCATACACCAACTGCTAGAACTACTTGTTAATCCTACTCGGGTAAAACTTTTGTACCAACCTGTGGTCCCTTTTAGCCCGAACTACGTTTGCTATGATCTTTCATACCAGATGAAAGTACGTAGGCACAAGACGCGATGTCTTGGCGAGCAACCTTCCCCCCCCCCCCCCCTCTCACCCGTAGTTAGCCGAACTACGTTGACTCTGACTTCTCACTTTAGATGAGATACGTAGGCACAAAGCGTCGTTGCTTTGCCGAGTAACTTCGTTTACTTTTGTCCTTGAGCCTTTAGCTAGATAGTTTCAATCACCTTTTTAGATAGACAATAAGCGTGGATCCCGTAGAGTACGACGGACGTGAGGGGGGCTAACACCTTCCCCTTGCGTAACCGACTCCCGAACCCGAGATTCGGTTGCGATGACCGATCTTATCCCTCTTTTTGTTAGGTTTTCTCTGAGCATTTACTTTCCCTCTCTTGGGATAAATAACGCACGATGGCGACTCTTCAGTCCTTGGCGACCTCGATTTTTGCAGTAGCGACAGCTGGCGACTCTGCTGGGGACAGGAATAACCCCTATGCGAGTCAATTCTAGCGCTTGTTTGTTTATTTTTGGGTGTGTACATATGTGCTTTATCTTTATTTGCTTTCGGCATTTTACTTTCCGCATGATTCATTATTGCTATGCTGTGGGAGGGATAGTTCCGATGAGTGATAAGCCAGACCCAGGCTTGAGTATGAACCTAGCTTTAGTAGTGGAGATTAGTGGGGGGCCTGTTTTCTTAGCAGATACAGTTCCCCATGAAATTCACGCTCGGACGAGATTCTCTTTGATGATTTTCCTTCATATCCTTAGGATCGGTTGGGATTTTGGATTTGAGAATTGTCGACTCTGGGAACCGATCATTTGTGAGTCAGCTAAGTGATGCCTCTTCGTAAGATGAGGATGTTAAACCAAAAATGGTGAACGTATCACCATTTCTCGAAAGTCTGTGACGCTGATGAACGTATAGGATGCTGAACCTTGTCAGTGGATAGCACAACAGTCTTGATCCCTTGTTTGCATTTGCATTTGTATTTTCATATGCATTTCATTAACATGTATTTGTGTTGCAGGTGCATATTTCCTTCCCGATTCTAGTGATCTTGCTATGGAGCCCTTGAAGAGTACAGTGGCCTACAGGTTTCCAGCTCCGGACGTTAGTGCTTTATTGAGTTTGATTGCCTTGGGTGATAAAGCAGTAATGGGAGATTTCAGGAATTCTTATGGGAGGTTATTGAGATATGTCTGTAAGCCCTCTGCATATGAGATCAGTGGTGTCTATGCTCTCCTACAATTCTATGATGCCCAGTTGAGATGCTTCGTCTTTCCTGACTATGTCCTGGCTCCTACCCTAGAGGAATATTCTGAGCTGTTAGGGGTACCCATTCTGTATCAGATACCGTTTGTCCATGTTGATGCTAAGCCTGATCTGGCCAACCTCGCCGCTATTTTGCATCTTGAGTCTTCAGAGTTAGACTGGAAGATGATCCAGAGACTTGGGATATATGGTTTTCCTTTGCCTTGCTTGATTGAGAAATCTCAGCAGCGTGCTAAGGATGGTTGTTGGATTGTGTTTAGCGTCATCCTGGCTCTTTGTATATATGGGATTGTCTTGTTTCCTAACCTTCCGTACTTCGTGGATGTAGATATGTTCCATATCCTGGCTTCAGAAAATCCAGTGCCTACTCTTCTTAGAGATATTTATCATTTTGTTCACTACAAGAATGAGAAACGAAGAGGAAAGAATGTAGCTTGCTGTGTTCCTCTGTTGTATGCATGGTTTGTCAGTCATATGCCCAAGACGGGTCCGTTTGTTGCCACTGCTAGTACTTCAGAGTGGTCGGAGAGGTTGATGGGTCTATTTGCAGAGAACATTATTTGGTTTGACCGAGACTTGCTTGGTACATATATTGTTTATAGTTGTGGTGGTTTTCCTAATGTCCCTTTGGTCGGAAGGAAAGGTTGCATCAACTATAAGCCTTCTTTATTAGTCAGACAGTTTGGGTATGCACTGAGAGAGCCTCCTAGGGAAGAGGAGATACAGGAATCTCTGTATCTCATCGGTTTATTAGAGGGTGAGACTTTAGGCAGACTTGAGCATGCATGGAATAACATCCACAGGAAGGGGAAGGCCTTATTGGGGAAGAGTAACAGCTGAGCCTATGACCCTTACCTGACCTGGATTCATGATAGAGCTGTGAAGTTCTTGATGCCATTTCCTTCAATTGCACCTCTGTATCCACTCATGATAGAGGAACCCACCACCGTAGACATTCATAAATACAATCAGGTGTTGTTGGAGAAGGAAGAGCTGAGAAAAGCAAATGAAGAATTAGAGAAAGAAATTATCCTAATCCGAAGTGAGAAGATTCATGTTGATCATGCCTTCAAGAGACAGACCGAACTTGTCAACAAGCTAGGTACAGACTTGACGAAGGAGACTAGCGCCAGAGAATGCTCAGGCCGAGATTTGAACGCTGTCAATAATGTGCTTGTAAGAAGAAGGATCTGGACAAGGCTTACTTGGAGATCTCTAAGTTTGACTCAGTATGGAATGCCACGCTCACTAACAACAAGGAGCGCGAGGACAAGCTGAAACAGCAAATCGCCAAGTTGAAGATACAACTCAAAGCAAAGGACGAGAATATTTCAGCGGAAGAATCACTCAGATATAATAGTGAGCACAGATTGAGCAAGGCTATTGTAGACCCTGAAGGATTGTAGGTTGAGAGCAGACACCAAGAGGTGCAGACTTGAGGCATGCTTTGGAGAAAGAGCCTATGAAGATCATGTTGATAGTCTACAGCGCACCGTTAGCCGGCAAGAGCTGCTCATACAGGGTCTACTTGCTAGACCAGATAATCCCGAAACGCGGAAGCTGCTAGAGGATTTTAAGTATCGGCATTCAGCTTGACTGTCTTTCTTTGTATCTTGTTGTTTTGCTTATGTATTGACCATCACCAGGATTGTTGAGTGAGGTCATCTCTATTTTGTACTCGGTTGATGTATGCACACTGGTTGTTGGCCTGTTATTATATGAGGAGTTATTGTTCTGTCTGATTGTCCGTGGGGTTTTTCATGGTCGTTTCTTCTTTTGGAAACTAGAATCGAGGGGTAAATCTCCCTATTTCATATATACATGTCTACATTTAGCATTTTTTTTGCATTGCAGGTGCATCAGAACTGTTTTCTTATCTCCTGTCTTCTAGTGTATTTCAGGATTGCTGATAACACAAATCACCAGTACGCGACTACAGGAAGACATAAACGGATCATGGAACAGATGCAGGAGCAGATGTAGGAAATGAGAGATAGAATGGCTCAGTTTATGGAAGTTATGTAGACTATAGCTAGTGGACAAGACCAACTCAGAACCTTGGTACAACCTTTAATTGCACGAGTTGATAGTGATGGCGTATTACATAGAGGGACTGTTGCCAACCCACCTCTTGTCGAGACTCAGCACGCTAAGAACGCTATCCCCAATACGGGCGAAAATGGAAATGGCAATGGTGCTGGAAATGGGAACGCAACTGGAAACAGTAATGGACATGTTGGAACCAATGGTAATGTTGGTGGAGGCAATGGTAACATTGGATTTAGCAACATGGGAATTGGTAATGCTGGAATTACTACTTAGGGCAATGTGTATGGGCCCGAAGCTAACGGTGTTATTCATGGCAACCTGAATCAACAATTGATTAAGGACAGACATGATGAGATCTTCTCGGTGAGAGATTTTGGTGGTGAAATGCCTTCTGAGATTAATAGAAGATTCAAATGGTTGGAAGACAGGATAAAGAGCTTCGAGAGTCAGAACTCTATGGGCCTTGATATGGCCAGCCTTGGACTTATTCCTGACCTAAGGATACCGCAAAAACTCAAAGTCCCTGACTTTGATAAGTACAAGGGTACTACATGTCCTAGAGTTCACTTGCGCTCATATTACAGGAAAATGTCTGCTTACTCAGAAGATGAAAAGCCGTTAATGCACATTTTCCAGGACAGTTTGTCCGGTCCTTCCCTTGAATGGTACATGGGGTTGGAGCCTACCAATGTCCGTAGCTGGAAGGATTTGACTGAGGCGTTCATGAAGCATTATCAATACAATAGTGACCTTGCTCCAAACAGGGTTCAGTTGCAAAATCTTACCCAGAAAAATAACGAATGCTTCAAAGAGTACGCCCAAAGGTGGCACGAATTGTCTGCAAGAGTTCAACCTCCGATGGTGGAGCGCGAGCTGATCGACATGTTCGTGGCTACTTTATCTAGCATGTATTATGAGAAGCTTATCAACTGTATGTTTGGCAGCTTTTCTGATATGATAATCACCGGGGAACGCATAGAGAATGGTATCAAAATTTGGAAGATTCAAGTAGGCGAAGGATCCTCACCTGGAGGTGGAGTAAAGAAAGTCTTTGGCAACAAAAGGCGCGAGGGAGAAACCAACTCAATATCTAGTTTTCAAGGAAGATGGAGAAGTCAGCCTCATAATCAATATCATCAACAACGGGTCGCTAGCATCACGATCCTTGTACCACAACAACCACAACAACAACAAAAACAATGGCAGCAGCAGCCACCCCAACAAAATCAGCAGGGTTGTTGAAGATATCTGGTTCGGCCAACAAATAGAGTATTTGATCTGCCATCGATACCATATTCCCAAGTGCTCCAAACTCTATTGCAATTGCAGTTAATCCAAAAGAGGACTATGGCTCCTCTGACAGGCCCACCACCGTCCGACTTTGATGTGAATGCACGAAGCGAGTTCCACTATGGGGCACCCAGACATACTATTGACAATTGCAAGGCTTTCAAACATAAGTTGTAAGATCTGATTGATAGCAAAGCAATAGATTTTTCACATGATGCACCAAATGTTGTGCAAAACCCTATGCCAAATCATGGGCCGACTAGGGTTGGTGCTGTTCTGGTAGAGGAAGGGTTAGATTTGATAACCGATGTGAATGAGCTGAAAATGCCATTGGGTTTTGTGAAGGAGAAGCTGCTAAAGCGAGGAGTGTTCCCAGGCTGTAGTGAAGGTTGTGTCAACTGTTTGAGCCGTCCTAAGGGATGTGATGATCTAAAAAAATATATTCAAAGCATGATGGATGAAGGAATGTTACAATTTGATCGGACCGCTGAAAGGAAACCCGTGGAGGTAGTAAAGGAGGAGCATAATGAAATTGCAACGATTTCAATCCCATATAAAACTATCACTATTTCAGCGTCTCCGAGGCCACCTACAATCATCATCACCAAGGCAGGACCTGTGCCATACGAAAGTACTAAGGCTATCCCGTGGAATTACGGAGCCGAGGTGTTTTGTAATGGACAGAAGGTAGAATTGAAGAGTTTGCATGTCGATTCAGTGGATAATCTGGTCGGAGTTGGAGGAATTACTAGAAGCGGTAGAATCTTTTTGTCGCCCGATGTGGTGGTTGAGAAAACTGATAAAGGGAAAGGCAAGACAGTGGTAAAAGAAATTCCTCGGGTGGGCAAAAAGGAGTCTCTGGAAAAGGATATGGAAGAGTTCATGAAGTTGATTAGAAAAAGCGACTACAAGATAGTCGACCATCTGCAACAAACTCCTTCCAAGATTTCTATACTATCACTGCTGTTGTGTTCAGAAGCGCATCGAAATGCGTTGCTGAAGGTTTTAAGCACTGCTTATGTGCCACAAGAAATATCAGTTAACCAACTCGAAGGAGTTGTGGCGCATGTAAATGCAGGAAACGGTCTGGGGTTTACAGATTTGGACTTGACGCCGAAGGGCAGAAACCACAATTTGGCACTGCATATTTCAATTGAATGCAGGGGACAGTGATTGTGACATGGACACTTGGATCCAGCCAAGCGCTCCCGGACAGAAGCTATGCAACTGGTTCATTGAGGAATTTTTGAGCAAATCGATGTTGTTTCTGATGATGAAGTCGGGGACAGTGATTGTGACATGGACGCTTTGATCCAGACAAGCGCTCCTGGACAGAAGCTATACAACTGGTCCATTGAGGAATTCGTCCAAGTGACACGTGAACAGTAATATTTTGTTTTCTCAGTTATTATGTAACCCTATGTTCTGCCCGGAGCATAGCGGTATTTTGTTCAGGGCATGCTTGTTTATGTTTGAACCATCTTTTTATCATTAATCAAAAGGCGTTTTTCTCATTCAAAATTTGTGATCCTTGTTTTTCTTCTTTTTGTTTTCTAACATTAAAATGGAAATGTGGTTTGTGTTTATTTGCATATCATTTAAGCATAAAATCATCATCATTGCAGGTTACACATTTCAGATACCATCGACTCAGACTTGTCTATGCCTCGGTGTGACTTTGACAATCCGATCTTTCAAGCAGAAGAAGAGATCGATGAAGACGAAGACCTACCCGAAGAGCTTGCTAGATTGTTAAGACAAGAGGAGAAGGTCATCCTGCCTCATCAGAAGGAAGTTGACGTTGTCAACCTGGGAACAGAGGAAGATAAGAAGGAAGTTAGAATAGGGGCCGCGCTGCAAAGTAACGTCAAGCAAAGACTGGTTGAGTTACTCCAAGAGTATAAGGATGTCTTTTCTTGGTCTTATGAAGATATGCCTGGACTCGACACGAATATTGTAGTTCATCGTCTGCCTCTTCGAGAAGAGTGTCCTCCTGTTAAACAGAAATTGAGAAGAACCAGGTCTGATATGGCAGTGAAGATCAAGGAAGAAGTCCAAAAGCAATTGGACGCTGGATTTCATGTTGTGACCAACTATCCTCTGTGGGTTGCAAACATCGTGCCCGTGCCTAAGAAGGACGGAAAAGTCAGGATGTGTGTGGACTATAGAGACTTGAATAGAGCGAGCCCAAAGGATGATTTCCCACTCCCTCATATTGACGTGCTTGTCGATAACACCGCACAATACTCAGTGTTTTCCTTCATGGACGGTTTTTCGGGCTACAATCAGATTAAGATGGCACCGAAGGATATGGAGAAAATAACTTTTATCACGCCATGTGGGACGTTTTGCTATAAAGTAATGCCTTTTGGTTTGAAGAACGCAGGGGTAACTTATCAACGAGCAATGGTGACACTTTTTCACGACATGATTCATCATGAGATCGAGGTTTATGTTGATGATATGATTTTGAAGTCCCAAACGGAGGAGGGGCATCTGGTGAATCTTCTAAAGCTATTTAAGAGATTAAGGAAGTTCAAACTTAGGCTGAATCCAAACAAATGTACTTTCGGTGTACGGTCAGGGAAGCTGTTGGGTTTCATTGTCAGTGAGAAAGGTATTGAGGTCGATCCCGCAAAGATCAAGGCAATTCAAGAAATGGCAGCACCAAAGACCGAGAAACAAGTTCGTGGTTTCTTAGGTAGATTGAACTACATTGCTCGGTTCATATCTCACCTCACAGCCACTTGTGAGCCATTGTTTAAGTTATTAAAGAAGGATCAGGCGGTCGTTTGGAATGAGAATTGTCAGAAAGCATTTGAGAAAATAAAAGAGTATTTGCAGGAACCTCCGATATTGATGACTCTAGTGGCTGGAAGACCATTGATTATGTACTTAACGGTTTTTGAGAATAGTATGGGTTGTATCCTCGGTCAACACGACGAGTCTAGAAGAAAAGAGCATGTGATTTACTATCTAAGTAAAAAGTTCACAGATTGTGAGTCCCGTTACTCAATGCTTGAGAAAACGTGTTGCGCACTTGCTTGGGCTACCAAACGTTTAAGACAGTATATGCTTAACCATACAACCATGCTGATTTCGAAGATGGATCCGATAAAATATGTCTTCAAAAAGCAAGCGCTTTCAGGAAGAATTGCCAGATGGAAAATGGTACTAACAGAATACGACATTCAGTATGTTTCTCAGAAGGCCATCAAAGGAAGTGTTTTGTCAGAGTACCTCGCCGAACAACCTATTGAAGACTATCAGCCAATGAAGTTTGAATTTCCTGACGAAGACATTATGTTCCTCAAGATGAAGGATTGTGACGAACCACTACCAGATGAAGGTCCTGAAATTGGCTCCCAATGGTAGTTGATATTTGATGGCGCCGTCAACTCATACGGAAGTGGAATTGGGGCAATCATTACAGCACCCTGTGGGTATCACATCCCATTCACTACTAGATTGACATTTCCGGTCACCAACAATGAGGCTGAGTATGAAGCGTGTATCATGGGTCTCGAAGAAGCTATTGATTTGAGAATCAAGAATCTCGATGTATATGGCGATTCCGCGCTAGTTGTGAATCAAATCAAGGGAGAGTGGGAAACTCGTCAACCTAATTTGATTCCTTACATGAGTTATGCAAGGAGGTTGTTACCTTTCTTTGACAGGGTAGAGTTTCACCATGTGCCGCGAACGGAGAATCAGATGGCAGACGCTCTAGCAACGCTGTCTTCGATGTACAAGGTTAATTTTTGGAATGAAGCTCCCAGAATAGTTTCCCGCCTTGATAGACCCGCTTTCATATTCGCCATTGAGGAGGCCTCCGATGGCAAGCCGTGGTATTTTGACATCCAGAATTTCCTTAAGAACCAGGAGTATCCGGCTGGGGCGTCCAGTCGAGATAAGAAGACTCTAAGGAGATTGTCTGGCAATTTTTATCTGAATCAGGATGGTGTTCTTTATATGAGAAACCATGATTTGGTGCTGTTGAGATGCGTGGATTAAAAAGAAGCAAATCTGCTTATGGAGGAAGTCCACAAGGGTAATTTTGGTACGCATGCCGGCGGACATGCCATGTCTCGAAAGTTGTTGTGAGCTGGGTATTATTGGCTTACGATGGAGTCAGATTGTTTCAAGTTCGCAAAGAAATGTCAGATCTATGCCGACAAGATTCATGTGTCGCCGTGTCCTTTGAATGTCATGTCATCTCCATGGCCCTTTTCCATGTGGGGCATTGATATGATTGGAAATATCGAACCAACAACATCCAATGGACATTGTTTCATTTTAGTAGCCATCGACTATTTCACCAAATGGGTCGAAGCAGCTTCTTATGCCAATGTCACCAAGCAGGTTGTGGCCCGGTTCATCAAAAGGGACATCATTTGCCGATATGGAATACATGAAAGGGTCATTACTGATAATGGTTCTAATCTGAATAACAAGATGATGAAAGAGCTATGCCAGAACTTCAAGATTGAACATCACAATTTGTCTCCCTATCGTCCGAAGACGAATGGCGCGGTCGAGGCGACCAACAAAAATATCAAGAAGATTGTACAGAAGATGGTTGTGACCTATAAAGATTGGCACAAGATGTTGCCCTTTGCTTTACATGGATATCGCACCTCGGTGCATACTTCAACTGGGGCAATTCCCTTCTCGTTGGTATATGGTATGGAAGTTGTCCTGCCACTAGAAGTCGAGATACCATCCTTGAGAGTTATGGCTGACGTCAAGCTAGATGAAGCAGAATGGGTGAAGAACAGGTTGAATCAGCTCAACTTGATGGATGAGAAAAGGTTGGCGTCCATCGCATACGGTCGTCTATACCAAAGCAGAATGAAGAAAGCCTTGGATAAGAAGATACGTCCTCGAAGCTTTCAGGCAGGTGATTTAGTGTTGAAGCGGATTCTCCCACCATAGAACGATCACAGGGGAAAATGGACTCCCAATTACGAAGGTCCGTATGTTGTAAGGAAAGTTTTCTCTGGAGGAGCCTTATTTCTTTCGACTATGGATGGAGAAGATTTCACGTCCCCTGTGAACGCAGACGCAGTCAAAAAATACTATGCTTAAAGAGACCCGCTGGAAAGAAAAAAAGAAAATGCAGGCAAAAATAGGGCCTCCCGGCGAACCATAAAAGGATAGGTTCGGGCAAAAATTAGGAATAAAAAGAAAAGATGTAAACCCGCAAAGTTGAAAATATGAAAAGGCGACTTTGGCAAAAATGGGTATCCCGGTGAATCGAAAACCCGCGAGGGCGATTCAAGAAAAAGTTAGGGATTTAAAAAGCAAACAACTACGATCTGCGTATTGGTCTTCAGACATAGTGGATTATGGGAGGACCCGCGGGAAATTGTTCAAGTCAATCTCTTCCGAAGACGAAGCATCGTAAAAGCATCGAAGTCATGCGAGTCATAGATGAGTCGTACCATGGTGGTTGTCTGTACCACATTGCCGACATTTTGTATATCTTTATGCATTTCTTATTTGTATTCGGCGCAACTTTCTCATTTCAGGAGTTGCATCCTTTGTAAATTTGCCTATTTCAGGTCGTTTATCAATAAAAGATGCTATTCAAAAAATCTTTGTGTGCTTGGTTGTAGCTCTTACCTTTTGTTTGTGAAAAAGGCCCGATGTTTTTGATGAATTTGCACATACATAAACTTGCAGGCCTCAGCCAAAAACTGTTAAAACTTTGACTTAATTAAACAACGTCACGGACGATGACCAAGATAGCCTTTGTTGTATAGTATCTTGTCTGTTGTTTTTGTAGGTTTGTTACCCTTGAGGCATCTCTCTAAGAAGGTATGGATGGAGCTGTTTTCCCCAGCCAGAGTTTATTCCCTAGCAATTAAAAGTGGTTTCTTCATCCCAGCATGGTGGTGTGCGCGTAGGTGTACGGTTATCCCCAACAGTCGGTCGATACACGTTTCTAATCCCCACGGAGTACAGGTGCTTGCTTACTCCCCAACGAATCAAGATGACAGACTGAGGTCTCCAGTCGAGTTGATTTCCCCGCAGAATCATAGGTTCCCCGGAAGCCGCCCAAGGCCTATCCCCAGTTTAAGTCCAATTGTTATTGGCATGCGAAGTTCATCTCCGATAGAGTAGTTATCCTTTCCCAGCAGGAAGGATTCTTTTGTTTCCAACATTTATTTTGTTGGTTCAGTTTCGTTGCATCTGCGTGCGTGCATAGCATCTACCCAAACGCGTAGCATTTCCATTTCGTATGGAGCATTACACCATTTTCAAACATTTGCATTCTGAAACATAAACCAGGTCGTTACCTTTCGGTTTTCAGGTGGTGGTTATGTTAGAACACATATTGGTGTTTAATATATCTCTATGGTTTTGATGATAACTCTAATGAAATTTTGTATTAAGAAAATATATACTCTAATTTTGTTCAAGTGTTTTTGTTTCAGATATTAAAATAAATATTCTTATGGAAGCAAAAATGCATCTGAACAGTATTCTACGCAAAGCTCTGATGCATCAGAAGCAAGTCATCAGAAGACTCTGAGCGCTGCCAGAAGAGACTCTGAAGCAGAAGCTGCAGAAGACTCTGAAGCAGAAGCTACAAAAGACTCTGAAGCGTAGTTGAAGAATTTTTATGAAGAGTTTCAAGCATTGTTTCAAGAAGACTCTGAATGTACTTTTCACTGCAAGTACAGAGGCTCTGTTATTCAAACTCTGCTCTGATTAATATTCACGCTGAAGCACTTTGGCTGCAAGACTCTGATAACATCAAGACTCTGATGTTGATAACTTTGAGACAGAAGCATTGTTGAAGAAAATATTATTCAAAGATATATCCGTTGGCATATTCCAAACGACTCTTTCCTTATTCATGTATAGCACAGGAAATCGAACAAAAGGGATTTGTCTGAACATTCCTCTTCTGGGAAAGCTAAAGTCAATAGAAGACAAAAGGCTACAGCTACACAGTAGTGCACGGTCTTCAAGCATTGGACCTTCAGCTCTATAAAAGGATGTCTTCAACAACATTTCAAAGTTGATGAATTGACTTATATTTGAGAAATCAAATTGAAAATTACTCTCAAGCTCTCATACAATTTATTTCATAAGCTGAATAGTTTTTATTCATTATTAAACTAAGTGTAAAAATCACAGTTGTGATATAGCTTTTTAGAAGCATCTTAAACACTTGTTTAGTTTACATTAATTTGTAAAAGGTTCCTTAAGAAGACCAAGTTGTGGTTAGAATTTCTTGAGAAGACTAAGACAGTTGTTCTTAGTGGTTGACATTGTAATCTGTTTGAATATAGTAGATTAAGTCCTTGTTAAGAAAGGAAAATCACCTTGGTAGGGTGGACTAGATTAGTTTAGTTCAACGAACCAGGATAAAAATATTGTGTTGTTTTTATTGCCATAATTTTTTCAAACCCCTTATTCAACCCCCCTTCTATGTGTTTTTCTCACCTTCAGTTGGTATCAGAGCCTGGTTCTATTAGTGCTCTCACTTCACCGTGAACAGAAAAGATCCAGTTGAGAAAAACTCCAAATATCTTGTTCTTTATTCATCATGGCTGCTGAAGCTTCTACTTCAACTTCATACAACAACAGATACGATGATAAAGATAGAATCAGCACCAAACCTCCCATGTTTGATGGTGAGAAGTTTGACTACTGGAAAGACAGAATAGAAAGCTTCTTTCTAGGTTATGATGCTGATTTGTGGGATTTAGTAAATGATGATTACACTCATCCTACCAATGATGAAGGGAAAAAGATTGACAGAAAAGCTATGCCTGATCAATAGAAGAAAGAGTTTAGAAACCACCACAAAGCAAGAACCATCTTATTAAATGCAATATCTCATACAGAGTATGAGAAAATAACAAACAGAGATATTGAATTTGATATGTTTGAATCTTTGAAGATGACTTATGAAGGGAACTCCCAAGTAAAGGAGACCAAGGCTCTGGCGCTCATCCAGAAGTATGAAGCCTTCAAAATGGAGGAGTCTGAATCTGTAGAAACTATGTTCTCTAGATTTCAGATTCTCACAACTGGCTTGAAAGTTCTGGACAAGGGTTATTCCATTGCTGATCATGTCAAGAGGATCATCAGAAGTTTGCCAACAAGATGGAGACCAATGGTCACAAATCTATAGCTTGCGAAGGATCTGAACAAGATCACGCTGGAGGAACTGATCAGCTCTTTGAGGAGTCATGAGATTAAACTAGAAGAAGACGAACCTCAGAAGAAAGGTAAGTCTATTGCTTTAAAGTCTAACAAATCTGTTAAAGCGTTGCAGGTTATAAAAGAAAGTTCTGAAGAATCTTCTTCTAAAGAAGAAGAAGATGAATTGTCCCTACTGTCCAGAAGGATCAACAAACTCTGAAAGCATAAACAGAAGAAGTTCAGGAACTTCAAGAAACCAGATCAACATAAAGAGTCTTCTGGACACAAAAGATCTGGAAAGAAAGAGGTTGTCTGCTATGAATGCAAGGAACCTGGGCACTATAAGAATGAATGCCCAAAACTTCAGAAGAAGAAGCCAAGAAGGAAGTCTGATCATAAAAAGAAAGCTATGATGGAAACCTGGGATGATTCAGATGCATCTGAATCTTTATCAGAGTCAGACGAAGAATGTGCAAACATGGCACTTATGGCTGACGTAGACCATGCAGAAACATCTGGATCAGAATCAGAATCAGATTCTGAGGAGGTATTTTCTAAACTCACTTGAGAAGAACTTTCTGAAAGTTTATCAGAAATTCTAGAAAACTATAGCAAAATCAAACTCAAATACAAGAAGCTTCAAAGCTGTCTTGCATTTGAGAATGATCAGTTGAGGTCTGAGGTTGCTGAGCTTAAAGCAGAAAATCTTAAAATAAAAAATGATTTAGAAAATGCTCAGAAATCTGACTCAGAACCTATATCATACTCTAAAAATATTTTAGAAGAGTATGACTATAGCTTTCAGAAGTTTCTGGCTAGAGGCCTAGATAGAAGCAAGATGGCTTTAATGATCTATGGCGTAAGCAGAAACAACAGGAAGGGTATTGGATATGAATCTTCTTCCGGGAAGGATTTAAATCCAAAACCTGTTGATAAAATGATCATAAAGTATTCTCCTCTATATACTCATTTCAAATTTGGTCATTTAAATGATATTAAACACACAAGTTCTGATCTGAACAAACCTGTGTTTAAATCAAAACCTCAGAAGAACAAGGATGCTTATAAGGGAAAGAAATTTAGAAAGAATTTCAAACCTACTAACCCCAGAGGACCCAAGAAAATATGGGTACCTAAAGACAAAATTATTTTTGTTGCAGACATCCTTAGCAGCAAAGTTGAAACACCAGTCCTGGTACCTGGACTCTGGCTGCTCGCGTCATATGACGGGAAGAAGTTATATGTTCCAAAGCCTAGAGCTTAGATCTGGAGGTGATGTGAAGTTTGGAGGGAACCAGAAGGGCAAGATAATTGGCTCTGGAACTATAGGTAATGGTAACCTCCCATCCATTTCTAATGTTTTACTTGTTGAAGGATTAGCACATAATCTATTATCCATAAGTGAATTAAGTAACAATGGCTATGACATAATCTTCAATCAAAAATGTTGCAAAGCTGTCAGTCAAAAGGATGGCTCAATCCTCTTTACTGGAAAAAGGAAGAACAACATTTATAAAATCAATCTTTTAGAACTTAAGGTTCAGAATGTAAAATGCCTTATGTCTATTAATGAAGAGCAATGGGCCTGGCACAGAAGATTGGGGCATATTAGTATGAGAAGTATATCTCAGATTAATAAACTCAATCTGGTCAGAGGACTTCCTCAGTTGAAGTTCAACTCAGATGCTTTTTGTGAAGCATGTTAGAAAGGAAAATTTCAAAATCTTCTTTCAAAACAAAAAATGTTGTTTCAACCTCAAGACCATTAGAGCTGTTTCATATTGATTTGTTTGGACCAGTGAAAACTGCATCCATCAGAGGCAAGAAGTACGGATTAGTCATTGTTGATGACTACAGCAGATGGACATGGGTAAAATTCCTGAAACACAAGGATGAGTCTCATTCTGAATTCATTGACTTCTGCAAACAAGTCCAGAACGAAAAAGATTTTAAGATTGTTAAAGTCAGAAGTGATCATGGTGGTGAATTTGAAAACAGATATTTTGAAAAATATTTTAAAGAAAATGGCATTGCACATGATTTCTCCTGCCCTAGAACTCCACAATAGAATGGAGTTATAGAGAGGAAAAATAGAACATTGCAAGAAATGGTCAGAACCATGATAAACGAGACTAATCTGGCAAAACATTTTTGGGCAGAAGCAATGAATACAGCTTGTTATATTCAGAACAGAGTGTCAGTTAGACCTCTTCTGGAGAAGACTCCTTATGAACTGTGGAGGAATTGAAATCCTAACATTTCATATTTCCATCCTTTTGGATGTGTATGTTTTATGTTGAATACTAAAGAGAATCTGAACAAGTTTGATTCTAAAGCACAGAAGTGTTTCATGCTTGGGTATTCTGAATGCTCTAAAGGCTACAGAGTATACAATACTGAGACACAGATTATGAAGGAATCAATACATGTTAGATTTGATGATAAGCTTGGCATTCAAAAGCCAAAGCAGCTTGAAAATTCTGCTGATAGAGAAGTCATTCTCAATGACTCTGAAGACTCAGAGGCAGATAAAGCTCAAGCAGAAGCACTAGAAGCAACGCCAGATGCAACTCCATT
Organism: Lathyrus sativus; assembly: GCA_963859935.3. Taxonomy (NCBI): domain Eukaryota; kingdom Viridiplantae; phylum Streptophyta; class Magnoliopsida; order Fabales; family Fabaceae; genus Lathyrus; species Lathyrus sativus. Next base: position 464,920,491 of record OZ012738.1, read on the forward strand.
GGTTGCTCAGATGAACAATTTAAATATTTCTGAAGGACCAAATGTTAAAGGATCATCCAGAATCAAATCTTCTCATCCAGAAGAAATGATTATTGGAAAGAAGGATGACCCTATCATAACAAGGTCATTTCTCAGATCATTTGGAACGTCACTGTTTGGGTTGGTGTCTATCATTGAACCAACTTCTGTGGATGAGACTCTGAATGATAATGATTGGATACTTGCTATGCAAGAAGAGCTAAATCAATTCACCAGAAATGACGTTTGGGATATGGTTCCAAGACCAAAAGGTTTCAACATCATTGGAACTAAATGGGTCTTCAGAAACAAATTGAATGAGCAAGGAGAAGTTGTAAGAAACAAAGCAAGGCTAGTTGCTCAAGGATACAGTCATCAATAAGGAATTGACTACACAGAGACTTATGCTCCTGTGGCCAGGTTAGAGTCTATACGCCTACTCATTTCTTTTGCTGCACAGAATAACATCACTCTGTATCAAATGGATGTTAAGAGTGCCTTGTTAAATGGTATCATAGAAGAGGAAGTTTATGTTCATCAACCTCCTGGCTTTGAAAATGATAAATTTCTAGAACATGTTTTTAAACTTAAGAAATCACTACATGGTTTAAAGCAAGCTCCCAGAGCTTGGTATGTGTCGTACCTCGAAAAATACGATCCTCGCGATGGCCGCGGAAAATACTGTTTGAAACAGAGTCGCCACCGAACTTTATTCATTCCAAGGGAGGAATAGGAAAATATCGATAAAACCTTTAAGGAGATAAGAACATGGTCATCGCAACCAATATTCTAGGTTCGGGAGTCGGTTACGCAGAGGGAAGGTATTAGCACCCTCTACGTCCGTTGTACTCAACGGGAACCTCTTGATCGATTCGAGAGTAAAGTTAACTATGCTTATCTGTTTTTCTTCTAAGGCTTCTCCTATGGGGAAATGGGTGGTTATATGATAGGGTGCTCGCCAAGGATTGGGGCCCTTGTGCCTATGTATCTTCACTTGTAAGAAGTGGAAAATCAGAGCGTTCGTAGTTCGTGGGACTACGGGTAAAGAGGGGATTGTGCTCGCTAGGATTATCTCAATCCTATGCCTATGTACTCTCAACAGACATGAGAGATCAGAGCAGCCGTAGTTCGGCTAACTACGGTAAAGGGTTTGTGTTTGGAACAAGTGTTTAGGTCGCATTCTAACTGCTAAACATTGGCTTGTCTACTCGCTAGGGGAGGCTGAAGCACTAGTTTGTTATGCGCGGATGAAGGGACTAAACAATGTTCCAAACACAAACCCTTTACCGTAGTTATCCGAACTACGGCTGCTCTGATCTCTCATGTCTGTTGAGAGTACGTAGGCATAGGATTGTGATAATCCTAGCGAGCACAATCCCCTCTTTACCCGTAATCCCACGAACTACGAACGCTCTAATTTTCCACTTCTTACAAGTGAAGATACGTAGGCACAAGGGCCCCAATCCTTGGCGAGCACCCTATCATATAACCACCCATTTCCCCATAGGAGAAACCTTAGAAGAAAAACAGATAAGCATAGTTAACTTTACTCTCGAATCGATCAAGAGGTTCCCATTGAGTACAACGGACGTAGAGGGTGCTAATACCTTCCCTCTGCGTAACCGACTCCCGAACCTAGAATATTGGTTGCGATGACCATGTTCTTATCTCCTTAAAGGTTTTATCGATATTTTCCTATTCCTCCCTTGGAATGAATAAAGTTCGGTGGCGACTCTGTTTCGAACAGTATTTTCCGCGGCCATCGCGAGGATCGTATTTTTCGAGGTACGACAGATGGCGACTCTGGTGGGGAGAAATCTTCAATAAACTTTCTAAGATAACCTCTTCTTGGGGAGCCACCAGAGCAATAGTTGCTGGGGATCATTACCATCAACTGCATGGTTGAAGACTGACTTGCTGGGGAGCAGAATTCCCTGAACTCGTAGGGTATTAAATCTTTTCAGAGTCATACAGCCAACTTCAATGGAGGACTGACCAAGATGCTCGCGAACTGATCCTGGATCCTGCTATGTTGTTATGCCATGTTAATGGTGATGGCGATGATATGCGTTACGATACATAAACATGCAACCAAGATGCAACTGCTAGGGAATGCAAGATGCGAATGCAAATGATATGCTAATGCTCGATATGACTATAATATGATGTGATATTGTATGTCGTACTTATGATAATGAAAATGATCAGGTATGCTGGGGATAAAACCCTGTCGGGGACATCACCAGGGACTGGATTCGGTAGTTGCCAAATGGTTTGGACTTTGGTTATTGAGGATGCCAATGGGGGTGGACTTTTAGTGGTTTCCAAATGGATTGGACTTTGGGGTAAATTGGTGGTGCCAATTGGAGTGGCTTTTTGTGGTTAGCCAATAAAAGATTGGGCTTTCTGTGGGGGTAATGAGAGGATTTAGACTACTCGACATCCCAGATTTGGATACTCCATGACGATCGGGGGAATGGATTGCCCCAGTTTAGTTCTTGATCTCGATGCTGGGGGAAAACACACCATATAAACCCTTTTTAGAAAGGCGAAGCTTTTCATGATGGCAAGCTTAAGCAGCTGACGACTAATTCAATGCTTCTACCTGTTGATATGTTTCTTGGAGACCATCTATTTTCCCCAATATCTTCAAACGTCAAAACAAGTTCCATACCTTGTCAAAAAGTTATATTTTTATTTTTTAGCTGAAGTTTCGAACACAAATTATCAAAAATAAAATTAATTTGCAAACAATCAGATAAAGTAAAAGAGTGAGCACAATTTAATGAGAAATCTCTCTTTATATTGATTTGACCCTTGAATGGGTAGATATACAAAGATGTAATCCCTTAATGAGGTGATCACAGTGCAAGAAAAAACATAATGGCAAAAATTAGAGCCCCTTTGAGTCTTGACACTGCTATAGTCCCTATAACTTTGGAAGTCTTCAACACCTTGCTTCAAAGAAAAAATGGTCGGATCAATCATGTCTCTTGATAATGTACTAGGGTTAATTGATCATGCATAATGGATACTTTGCCTTGGAATTTTGCCCCTAACTTTTGCCTGGATCGCCCTTTCGGGTTTTCAATCCACCGGGACGCCCTTTTTTGCCTGAGCCGCCCTTTCAGGTTTTCAACTCAGCGGGCATGTTCTTATTTTATCCCTAATTTTGCTTGAACCGCCTTTTCGGGTTTTCGGTTCACCGGGATAGCCAATTTTGCCTAAGTCGCCCTTTCGGGTTTTCGACTTAGCGGCTTTATTCTTCCACTTTTTTAGGCAAAGTATCGTTTGACCAAATCTGCATTCACTGGATAAGGTAATTCCTCCCCATCCATGGTTGCGAGCTTTAGGGCACCACCAGAGAATGCCTCTGTTACCACATGCGGGCCTTCATAATTCGGCGTCCATTTGCCCCTAGATTCATTATACATAGCCATGATCCTCTTGAGTACTAAATCTCCTTGCGCGAATGTCCTAGGATGTACTTTTTTGTCGAAGGCTCTCTTCATTCTTCTCTGGTACAGCTGACCGTGGCATATGGCTGTCAAGCGCTTTTCCTCAATGAGATTAAGTTCTTCAAACCTCATTTTTACCCATTCGGCTTCATCGAGTTGAGCTTCCATTAAAACCCTCAGAGAAGGGATTTCGACCTCTATTGGGAGAACTGCCTCCATGCCATAAACCAACGAGTAGGGAGTTGCCCCTGTTGAAGTTCGTACGGAAGTACGATAGTCGTGTAATGCAAAGGGTAACATCTCGTGCCAATCTTTGTATGTGACCACCATCTTCTGGATGATTTTCTTGATATTTTTATTGGCTGCTTCTACGGCTCCATTCATTTTGGGTCTCTATGGTGTCGAGTTATGGTGTTCTATTTTAAAGCTGGCGCACAACTCGTCCATCATTTTGTTGTTGAGATTCGACCCATTGTCAGTGATGATGCGGCTGGGCACTCCATATCTGCATATGATGTTGTGTTTTAAGAAGCGGGCGACTACTTGCTTAGTAACGTTGGTATACGAAGCAGCTTCAACCCACTTGGTGAAATAGTCTATAGCCACAAGTATGAAGCGATGTCCATTTGAAGCTTTTGGTTCAATCATCCCAATCATGTCTATTCCCCACATGGAGAAGGGCCATGGTGAGGTTAAGACGTTCAATGGAGTGGTGGGTACATGAATCTTATCAGAGTGTATTTGGCACTTGTGACAAGTTCGGGCATGATGGTAACAATCTGCTTCCATGGTAAGCCAATAATAGCCCGCCCTCAATATTTTCTTTGCCATGGTGTGTCCATTCACATGAGTTCCAAAGCAGCCCTCATGAATGTCCTTTAGAATCTGTTCAGCTTCACGTTTCTGCACACACCTAAGCAAAACAGTGTCATGGTTGCGCTTGTACAATACGTTACCGTTGAGGAAGAAGTTGGATGCCAATCTTCTCAAAGTTCTTTTGTCGATACCCAGGGCTCCTTCAGGATATTCGTGCTTTTCAAGATATCGCTTTATATCATAAAACCACGACTTTTCATCTGCGTCTTTATCAGCAGTCAGACAATGCGCGGGCTCTTCGAAGCGTCGCAAATCAATAGATGGTCTATGATTTGGCCATATCAACTTGTACATGGATGCCAGAGTTGCCAAAGCGTCAGCCATTTGATTCTCTTCTCGAGGTATGTGAGTAAAAGTGATATCATCGAATCGAGGAAGCAATTTTGCCACATAATCCCGGTATGGAATTAAGTTTTCATGCTTGGTATCCCAATCGCCTCTTATCTGGTAAATTACTAGAGCAGAATCCCCAAACACATCGAGAGTTTTGATTCTCAAGTCAATGGCTTCTTCTAGCCCTAGTATACATGCCTCGTACTCTGTTATATTGTTAGTGCACGGGAAACAAAGCTTGGCCGTAAACGGCAAGTGAAAATTCTTGGGAGATGTAATCACTGCCCCAATTTCGTGCCCATAAGAGTTAGAAGCACCATCGAACATAAGAGTCCATCGCTCCCCTGGTTCTGGCCCTGGCTCTTCGCAATATATTGCCATCATGATATCCTCATCCGGAAAGTCAAATCTTAAAGGTTGGTACTCTTCCACCGGCTGATGGGCCAAATGATCTACTAACACACTGCCCTTTATAGCTTTTTGAGTGGTGTATTGGATGTCATATTCAGATAGAAGCATTTGCCACCGGGCTATCCTACCGGTGAGAGCAGGTTTCTCGAAGATGTATTTGATTGGATCCATCTTGGAGATTAAGTATGTGGTGTGTGTCAGCATATATTGTCTGAGTCGTCTAGCAGCCCATGCAAGTGCACAAAAAGTCTTTTCGAGCAAAGAGTATCTAGTCTCACAGTCGTTAAACTTTTTGCTGAGATAGTATATTGCATGCTCTTTCTTGCACGTATCATCTTGTTGTCCTAATACGCAACCCATGGACTCTTCTAGCACAGTTAAGTACATAATGAGCGGCCTTCCAGGAACTGGTGGTATCAAGATCGGTGGTTCTTGCAAATATTCTTTGATTGCATCAAATGCCCCTTGGCACTCATCATTCCAAACAACCGGCTGATCTTTCCTGAGTAATTTAAAAATTGGCTTGCAAGTGGCTGTGAGATGTGAAATAAATCTTGCGATATAATTCAACCTCCCCAGAAATCCACGGACCTCCTTTTCAGTCTTTGGTGCAGGCATGTCTTGAATTGCCCTTACTTTATCAGGGTCCACCTCAATCCCTTTCTGGCTTACGATAAAGCCCAACAACTTTCCAGATCGCACCCCGAATGTACATTTGTTGGGATTAAGTCTCAACTTGAACTTCCTCAGTCTGGCGAACAAATTTTCCAGATTACCCACATGCTCCTCTTCAGTCTAGGACTTAGCAATCATGTCATCAACGTACACTTCGATCTCTTTGTGAATCATATCGTGAAAGAGTGTTACCATTGCACGTTGGTATGTTGCCCTAGCGTTCTTTAACCCAAATGGCATTACCTTGTAACAGAATGTGCCCCATGGTGTAATGAACGTGGTTTTTTCCATGTCATCTGGATCCATCTTAATTTGATTGTAACCAGAGAATCCATCCATGAAGGAAAAAACAGAGAACTGTGTCGTATTATCTACCAACACATCAATGTGAGGCAATGGAAAATCGTCTTTAGGACTTGCTCTGTTTAAATCGCGGTAATCCACACACATACGGACCTTTCCATCTTTTTTCGGTACGGGAACGATATTTGCAACCCATTGCGGGTATTTGGCCACTGCTAAGAACCCTGCATCGAATTGTTTTTGGACCTCATCACGAATTTTCAGAGCCATATCAGGGCGAGTTCTTCTCAACTTCTGCTTGACAGCATGACACCCTTCTTTGAGTGGTAGTTTGTGTACAACAATGTTCGTATCTAGACCAGGCATGTCCTGGTACGACCATGCGAATACATCAGCATATTCTCGGAGGAGCCCTACCAACTTTACCTTGACAACATCTTGAAGAGACGCTCCAACCTTTATCTCCCTTTTATTTTCTTCTGAACCTAGGTTGATAACCTCGACATCCTCTTTATGCGGCATAATGACCTTCTCTTCTTGCTACAGCAACCTAGCCAATTCGTTGGGGAGCTCATTCTCGTCTTCCTCATCCGCTCGGTATATTGGACACTCAAAATCGTAAAGGCCTATAGCAGTGTCGATATAAGGGACCTCGGTAGTGTCTCTGCATGTTTATGATTTATGCAGCTTATTTAGGAAAGTGAGTGCGCGAAAGAAATGCCATTAATTATGAAAAAATAGAAAAGAAAATGAGCAAGAATTGAATGCAAATCAAAATTTATTCATGTTAAACATGTTTCGAAACATCAGGGGGGCCGTTACAAAGCTCCACTACGCCTTGGGCAGAGCGCAGGGTTTTTGAAAATTAATTAAAATTTTACTTTTGAGGAGGGAAAAACTGGGGTATTTCGATGGTCTTCCAATTCTTCAATTCTTCACCAGGTTCGGCCTGTCGGACCCAGCTTGCGGAGGCTTCTTTGTCATCAATCCCATTTTCAATTACCATGGCGGAGGTATGGTCGAAGATATGCCCAACGCTTTTGAAGACTTCTGCCGCAGGAGGAATCTGCTTCTTGCCATATGCAATCGTCACAGTGTTGGATGAAGGATGGTATCCTAGCCCAAATTTGTCGAACTTTTCAGCCACTTCCACCATTTTGCCCCAGCCTTGGGCGTTCCCTTTGTCTACAACCATCTTAGCTTCCTCATAAGAGGCCATTGCTGATCTTGAACTCTGACCCTCTGAAATTCCTTGCACCGCTAATGTATTCACCATTTCAAAAGATTGAAAAGGCGTTTCCACCATTTCCCCTTCAACTTCAATGTACCTGAAGGATGTTAAGTGGATAACCAAGATATCCTCCTCTCCTCCAATCTGAACTACTTTGTCATGACTGACACATTTTAGCTTCTGGTGAAGGGTAGAGGTAACAGCTCCTACATAATGAATCCAAGGTCTTCCTAATAGACAGTTGTACCCTGGATAAATATCCATTACTTGAAAAGTGATAGTGAAGACAGTTGGCCCGATTTTTATTGGCAAGTCCACATCGCCAATCACAGCACGCCTGGAACCATCAAAAGCTTTGACCACCATAGCACTTGGTTTCATGCTAACTCCTTTTACTGGCATTCTCTCCAGGGTGACCTTGGGAAGCACATTCAAAGAAGAACCTGTATCCACTAAGACTCAGGATATCAATGTGTCTTGGCACTTGATAGAAATATGGAGAGCTTTATTGTGGTTTCTCTTCTCTGCAGTCAAGTCATCATCATTAAACCCAAGAAAGTTTCTGGTTGTTATGCTAGCTATCACATCATCGAACTGGGCTACGGTGATGTCTTTAGCAATATGCGCAGCGCTCAACACCTTCATCAAAGATAACCGGTGGGCCTCTGAATTGAGTAACAACGAGAGCATGGAAATTCTGGCAGGAGTTTGGTTTAGTTGATCAATCACTTTGTAATCACTTTTTTTGATGATCTTCAAAAACTCCTCAGCTTCCTTTGGTGTTACTGCTGCTTTTGGTGATGACACCTCAACAGGTGGCTCAACACTTGGTGGTTCAATTGTAGCTTTTTCCTTATTTTTAGCTGGCACTTCCACTGGTTTGGCGGCAAATAAACGACCCCTACGGGTCATCCCACTAGGCCCCACAACTGCATCGCATTTGGAAGTGTCATACTCAATCACTAGTCTCTCTGGCCTCTGTTTAAAAACTTTGGGCTCAGATTCATCGACAGAATACTCTATTACCACTAGAGCTGGTCGCGCTGCTCTTTGTCTATTGACGTCATCTTCATCATATTGCATAATCACGGGTGCTGGTCGGGCGGGCCTCTGTTGAAAGGCTTCCGAAGGATCATACTGTAAGACTACTGGCGCTGGTCGAAGTCGCCTTGTCGGATAAGCACTTGTTTCATCATACTGGATATCAATAGCAGACACGTTCGAATCTCTTTGTTCTATTTGTATTATCCCTTTCTCTAAGAACCTTTGTAGATGTTTCTTTACCACTTCGTCAGTCAAATTCTCCCCTTCCTCTTGGGGAATCATCCCACTTTTCTTCAATTTTTCTCCGATAACGGCCATCGGAGTACGGACATCTTCAACATTCGTAATTAGCCTCAAACCACTGTTTTCTTCCACAGCATTGACGGAAGGACCTCCATGTTTATGCAACGGATCCTTCGTAATGTTGGCCCCTCTAGGTGTAAAAGTGAGATCTTTGGACTCTATCAAATCCTGCACCCTATTTTGAAACGCATAGCAGTTGTCTATGGAGTGTCCAGGGGCTCCCTTATGAAACTCACAATGGGCGTTCGCATCGTACCCGGGGGGGGGGGGGGGGGTATGGAAAGGTTGCTGGACGCAAATCTCGCAACGTTAAGTGTCCACTCTGATTTAGCTGAGCAAAGATCTGCCCATATGACATAGGCAGTGGGTCAAGTTGTCTTCTTGGCTGTCTCGGCCTTTGTTGTCTTTGAGCCGGGGCATTCTGATATTGCGGTGGAGGAACTCTCTGATAATTCTGTTGTTGATTATGCTGTTGAGCTGGTTGTTGATAAGGAGCATGGGCTACTGCAGCTACCTGTTGATACTGAATATCCACTGGAGCTCTATCTCTTCGCCCCCTTATTATGGCATTAGCCTCATCTTCCCTCTTCTTCAAAAAAGGCTTCCTTCCTCCATTTGTGACTACCGCAGCCTTGTTCTTTTTCAATGCGCTCTCAATTCTTTCACCCACTGATACTGTTGCACCCTAAAATTTGCTCAACTTTATTCATTTGGTTTATGTTTCAATATCATTAGCATTTGCATATAGAGTCATGTACATAGACTAATCATCTGCATAGCATAAGCATAGCAAGTCATCCAACAGGGGATCAAGCATTATTCTCATCTCTAGAGGCCTATCCAGAGGTCATTATCCTAATTCAATCTCATTCAAGTCATCAGAGAAGAATTTGAAAGCAGGGAGTTCAGTAGATCAAGCATTGAGTATATCTCCTAACTGAGGGTGTCTGAGGATCAACAAGGGAATCATGAGTTATGAATTGAGAGCATGGGGAGTATCTAGACATCCTGGAGGACTTAGAAAGTCATTTGGAGAAGAAAACAAGTTGTTGATGTGATCACAAGAGCTACAGTTGAAGACAGTCAACTAGGGTTTCATCTGGGTCAACCCTAGGTCAATTGATTGATTTGAGGACATTCAGGTCTATTGGAGAGATGTGGGGTTCATCATTTTACATGAAGAATAAGGATGTGTTGTTATGCTAAGAAGAAATCAAGAGAAATCAAGGAGAAGAGGAGGGTCTAAATTAGGGTTTCTATGTAAAATCCCCTAGTTTAGGTCAAATTTCCAAGCAAGATAAGTCAAAATGTAAGCTTCAAATGGATCCTTGGCCAACATGAAACTTGTAGAGGATCTCAAGACCTTTAATTTGAGTGGTGGAAGACATCAAGGAGATTTATAGAACTCAAGTTATGATCCTTGCAAGTTACAGGTCATCTGAGGTATCTGAAATTTTGTCTGTAAAAGTGACTTGACTTCCAAGCAATTTTTACCCCTCAGGGAGATTTCAAATTAATTTTTGGTGAACATAAGAGTTGTTCCTTATTGTCTTAGCTTTCTAGAATGGTATTGTATGCCTTCATATGATTTGGGGAACTCTACGTATGGTCTTGGTAAGCAAAGGGTATTTTGGTCATTTGTGAATTACAGGTCATTTTAACCTATGCCCAAAACTCACACAAGGAGGCCTCAAATGAAAAAACTTACAACATCAAACTTGCTCCAAATGACATTTTGAGTCTAGAAAAGTGACCATGAGAGATTGGAAAGATTCATAGCACAAGGTTTCAAAATTGTTGAATTTAATGAAGAAAAATGGCCTAAAAAATGAGATTTTTCATATCTTGGCCAAATGAAGCAAAATTATAGGTCATTTTGAATGGAAAGGGCATTTTAAAGACATTGGCTAAAGTGGAATTTTGAGTTTAGTTCAAGATTTAAGAGTTATCCATGGTTGCTTGCAATGTAAGAAACATAATCAAAATCCAAGGGAATTTGTGCAAGGGAAACTTCTCCAAGTTTCTAGGAGGTTCTAACCTCATCTATATATTCATACAAGTTGGTTCATGCAAGGGTTGGTGCTCCCATTTGTTCAAAACCCCAACTTTTCCACACTTTCTTCAACTTGCATAAGCTTTCCAAATCTCTATAATCTCCATCAATCTTCACTATTCTTGATTGAATCTTCACCATCATCATACAAGGATCAGAATCCACACCTTCATTTGGAAAATTGAAGAAGGAATTGTGTTATTCATCATCATCACTCAAGAAGCATAAACTTTGGAATTGAGAGATTCACATCCTTGGATTCATACCTGTTGCATACAGAAGTCACCATTGGGTTCTTGGATCATTTTCCACTCATTTCAAGCTATAGATCAAGAGGTTCTGGTAGCTGTTTCCTTCATTTTGCATAAGGTAAGTTTTCATTTGAATTGCTTAGTTTAGGTAGGATCTTAGGGTTTTGGCAGTGTAGAATGGTTAGGCATAAGTAGATGATTGATTTTGGCAAGTTTGGTTGAGTTTCATGGATATTGGGAATGAGGTACCAAATCTGTTGGAGCTTGTAATTGCTAAGATAAGGCCTGAGAATGTTATTGGATTAGCATGCTATGATCAGGATGAATTGTAGATCAGTTTAGGATGAGTTTGGTGGAGAATTAGAGCAGTTGATAGCAGTTAGAAATGGTGGATCGTATCTGTTATGTCTATCGAATTGTTTTATTGAATGAGTTTTAGAATGAACTTTTGGCATGGCTGTGTAGAGGAGTTGATATAGAACAAGTTTGCTGTTGGAAGTATTTGATTTCGCGGAGAAGAGGGAGAGAACAGGGAGCTCGAAGGTGTGTGCATGGTTAGGGTTTTCTGAGTTAGGGTTTGGGCTCAAGGTTGAAGATGACCTTGGAGCCACACGATGAGGCTTGGACGTTTGACTCAAATCTCCATCCAACGGTCCACGTTTAAAATGAAAATGGAGGGAGCTGACTGAAATGAAACGCGGCGTTTCATTTAAATTGGAATTCTGGGCCTTGGATCCATGTTGCTAATCACACCCCTCAACCAACAAGCCCAAGCATTTCAACGTGATTCTACTGCTATTTACACCGAGTCTTTTTTTATTTTCCTGGTATTTTTCCAATTGATTCTCTGAGCGCATTGGGCCTGGTATTTTTGATATCTGCACCTCCAGTCCTATGGCCCATCATGAATTTGAACTGCAACGCATGACTATTCTCACCCCCTCCATCTACTTCTTTATATTTTCTTTTTATTTTCTTTACATTTCTCATGCATTTTCTAAAAATCATAATAAATTGAAAAAACCTTATTTTTAATTCTTTTTTTTTTTTTGCATCATTTTCTTTAAAAGGTCAAGAAAATTATAAAAAATAAAAATTGCATTTTATTTTTTATTTGATATTTTTCCCATATTTTCCAAATAAATAGCATTTTAAATAGTTTCATTTCATACATGATTTTGTTATTTTTTGTTCTATTAATTGCTTCAATATTTTTTGCCCATTCTTTTTAGGTTGTTTAGTTTGGACATTAAACTTGTAGATACAATTTAGTTCCCATTTTTAGAAATTAAATTTAGGTGTTTAATGTAGGTGTGAACAACATGAACAAACTAGGGTTTTAGGTGATGACTTAGGAGAATGAATTCACTTCCCTTAGGACTTAGAGATTGAATAGGTTAGCTATGGGACTATAGGGGCTATGGGTAGTTATTAGATTCCCTTAGAAAAAAGTCAGGATTCCCCTACTGCTATTAATGTACTGTATATCTGATTGACTGGTGTGGTGTGCCCTCTGGGGATTATTGCTTGTTTGTGTGGGTATTGAGATTGTCTGGGGACTTGAGAGAGCTGAAGACTTGTAGAGATGAAGCCATTGGAGATCCAGATGTTGAAGTCCAACTTCCAGAGTGAAGAGAAGATTCTTGCTAGCAGATGCTGAGGAGACTAGGGCTTAGGAGCTAGGCAGAGCTCTAGGTTAGAAAACTTGTTTCTCAAACATGGATTGCCTTGTCTGCATCCATTCTTCTCTGTGATACAGAGTCTCTCTAAGACACTCACCCCCTTCCTTTGGAAGGCTTGGTGATAGTGTCTAAGAGATAGAACTCTTGAGAGAAAATATCATATGTGTTAGAAGCAGTCTGTTCACCACCTTTGGTAGTCAACTGATTGCTTAACACCCAATTCATTCTTGTGACTGATCCCTCATCTTGGAGGTTTGAGCTTGAAGAAAAGTCATTGCAGATAGCAGGCTGATGATCAAAGCCCTTATCTGAAGGCCATGAAGATGGAGATTGATGCTTGTTGAAGCCTGTAGCTGATTGGAGATTACTTAAAGCCAGATGTTGATTCAGAGCTGCTGATGCTGTTTCTTTTTCTGCTGTATTTCATTTCTGATGTATTGATTGGTTTTCTGGACTGTATTGTTTGCTGTTCACCCTGTTGGGTTGAAAGTGAATCCTGTTCACTTTTGCCTATTGTTTTCTAGGTTCGAGGTTGAGTGGGACTCCCTTGCCTCGCTTGTATTGTTGCATTCATGCATTTTATTGTTTTACTGTATATATTTGCTATTGTTTCTGTTTCTGTCTATTCCCTTAGGATCTCTGTTTCTCTCTGTGCAGGAGAGGAGCATGATAGACACTAGGTCTTAACCCATGCATGATAACACTAGGTTAGTTTGATTCCCTTCGCCACCGTAGGTTAGAGTTCTGTCTCTCCTTTCTCAAAACAAACAGAAAAACACAATAAAGATTTCAAACACAATAAAAGACACTTCTTCCGTAAAAGAATGTGAACTCATCAAGACGTCATTTTTGTCCGCTTGGACTGTTAATCAGAAAAACCTTTTTCAGAAGGAATAAAATCAATCAAGACAAGCTTGTGTCGTACGTGGCCCGAACTACGTTTGCTCTGATCTTTCATGTTGTATGAAAGTACGTAGGCATAGGATGCGATATCCTAGCGAGCAACCTTCCCCTCCTTTCCCGTAGGTAGGCGAACTACGTTGACTCTGATTTCTCGTCCTAGGCGGGAATACGTAGGCATAAAGTGCGATACTTTGCCGAGTCATTTTTATTTTTATTTTATTTTCTTTTTAACCCTCGACCTATAGTTTAGATAGAATAACAATCCATACCCGAAAACAAGCGTGGATCCCGTCGAGTACGACGGACGTGAGGGGTGCTAATACCTTCCCCTTGCGTAACCGACTCCCGAACCCAGGTTTTGGTTGCGACGACCATACCTTTCCCGTGTTGTGCGAGGTTTACTCTGAGCGTTTCCTTTCCCTCCCGTGGGATAAATAACGCACGGTGGCGACTCTTCTGTTCAGTCGGCGCCGATTTTCGCAGTAGCGACAGCTGGCGACTCTGCTGGGGACCCAACGTCCCCTGGCTGCTAAGGACTGCGATAGTTCTTATGCATTTGGGATCCAACATCCCTTAAGAGAGTCAATCCTAACGCTTGTTTTCCCGTCGAGGATTTTGTATGGAGTTATTTTATATTTCTAACCTTGTATTTTCAGCTTTATATATTGATTATTATTGTTGTATCTGGGGTGTGACGGGTGGTCTGATATTGAGAGATAAGCCGGACCTGGGCTTGAGTGCACCTAGAATTAGAGTAGAAATTAGTGGGCGCCCGCTTGCTTTGCCTGCTTTGCTTGCTTTGGTGTCCCATGAAATCTACACTCAGACGAGGTTCCTCTGGTTGGCCTCCTGCCCCTTCCTTTGGTTGGCGTGGGTTGCTGGTTAGTTGGATTGTCGACTTTGGGGACCGATCATTTGGAAGTTGGCTAAGTGAGGCCTCTTCAGGGATTGATGATGCCACTCCTTCTGGGAATCGTATCATCAACCCTGAAAGTCTGTGACGCCGACGACCGCATAGGATGCCGTACCTTGTGCCAGTTATAGGGCCACCCACCTGTGAGGGGATTCAGGGTTATGCAGATAACTAGACCTTCAGACCACCGGTTTGTTTCTTGATCAGGATCCTGGATATTTATGGAGGGTTCTAAGGTCTGTCAGAGACCAGGTGGAGATGTGTTCTAAGGTCTGTCAGAGACCAGTTGGTGTGTTCCGAGGTCTGTCAGAAACTATTTGGAGATGTGTTCTGAGGTCTGTCAGAGACCAGTGGGAGAGATGATTTGAGGTCTGCCAGAGACCGTTCAGGTTATGATTATGGGGTCTATCAGAGACCAGTATTGGAGTTTTGTTTGAGGTCTATCTGAGACCAGGGTTTGAGGACTTCTAGAGAATCTATCTGGGACTTTCTTGATAGGGTTCAGGCTATTCAGCTACAGCTTTGGTCCCTGTTGCATGTTACTTGCATTGCATTACTGCATATCCATTACCATTTGCATTTCACTAATGTGTGTCTGTGCTGCAGGTGCATTTGCATTTCCCGAGTTCTAGTGTCCGGACTTCTGAGTGTTTGATCATGACTAGCTTAAGGAGAACAGTTGCTTACAAATTGCCTACTCCTGATATTGTTCCATTATTGGGGTTGATCTCTCTGGCTGATGAGGGTGTTCGTAGGAGCTTCTGGATGAGCTATGGTAGATTATTGAGATTGGTGTGCAAACCTACGGAGGTAGAGTTGGATGGGTTGTATGCTTTGATGCAATTCTACGACCCTGCTTTGAGGTGCTTTACGTTCTCTGACTTTATTATGGGACCAACCCTGGAGGAATACGCTGAGTATGTTGAGCTGCCCGTGCAGAACCAGGTTCCATTCATCCATTCTGGCGCCAAGCCCAAGCCGGAGGACTTGGCAAAAGCTTTGCATATTGACGCTTCTGAACTATTGACTACTGTTTCCCGTGGAGTTCCAGGCTTCTCACTTCAGTTCTTAGTTGGTAAAGCCCAGGAGTATGCCAAGAGCGGGTGCTGGGTTGCTTTCAATGTTGTGTTGGCTTTGTGCATTTATGGCATAATTTTGTTTCCCAATATACCGGATTTTGTGGACTTCGATGCTTTCTACTTGTTTGCCGCTGGTAATCCTGTACCTACCTTACTCGGAGATTTCTACCACTCACTGCATTACAAGAATGAGAAAGGGAGAGGAAAGAATGTTCATCTTTGTGTACCCTTGTTGAGTATGTGGTTTGAGAGTCACCTTCCTAAGAGAAGATCTGTTGCAGAGACTACAGTCCCAGTTGGTTGGCCGGAGCGCCTGATGAGGCTATCGTCGGAAGATATGGAGTGGTTTGACCGAGACCTGTTGGGATCCGAGCTCATCTTCAGTTGTTCTGGGTACCCTAATGTGCCGCTGATAGGAAGAAAAGGGTGTATCAATTACAACCCTTCTCTATTCATTCGCCAGTTCGGATATGCACTGAAGAATCCACCTCAGGAGGAGGAAGTACAGGAATCTCTGTACTTCACAGGTGATTTAAAGGGAGAATTGCTAGCTGAGCTGCAGCATGCCTGGACACGTATTAACCGCAAAGGGAAGCCACTGTTAGGTAAGAACGATTGCCAGGCTTATGCGCCATACCAAGTCTGGATCCAGGAAAGGGAAAGTCAGTTATTAATGCCATTTCCAGCTGCGCCCGTCTTTGTTCCTATTCCGGCAGAAGAGCCCACTACTGTTTCTAGGGAAGCCTACGAGCAAGTTGTGAGAGAGAAAGAAGCCTTGATGAAGATTAACGAAGGGTTAGAGCAGGAGTTAGCTCAGATACGCAGTGAGAAAAACAAGGCCGTGTATGCTTTCCAACAGCAGATCGAGCTGTTGAACAGGTTAGGGGATGAGTTGACTGAGGAAAAGAAAAAGCGCGAACGTCTGGGGCAAGAGTTCAGAAGCTCCCATGATATGCTGGAATCCAAAAAGAAGGCGCTCGACGCGGCACACCGAGAAATCTCCTCTTGCAATAAAACTTGGAATGCTACACTCACCAACAACAAGAAGAGGGAGGATAAGTTGAAGCAGCAAATCTCCGACCTCGAAGAGAAGTTGAAGTCTAGCATCAAGAAGTGTGAGGAAGAAGTGATGACCCGGTATAGTGTCCAGAATGCACTGAACAAGACAATCAAATGCAGAGATGAAGCTGTGTCTCAAAAGCGAAAACTAGAAGATTGCTTCGGAGAAGCGACATGGGAAGAAACTGCTGAAGACGTGCGCCGTGTTCTTAAGAAGAGAAACCAACTTGTTGAAGGGCTGCTTGATCGACCAAGTCATCCAGAGACCAAGAAGTTGATAGAAGAGTACCAGACTTTTGGGAGGATTTGATCATTTCCTGTAGTAACTTGTATGCTTTATTTGCATAGTGCTGACCATCACCAGGGTTGTTGGATGAGGTCATGCCTTTTTGTTGTACTCGGTGACATTGTATTCTGGTTTTCTCAGCAATATATGAGGCTTTCTGTGATTCAGCTCCGATCTTTATATCATCAGCACTGTCACTGCACTGGCACCTTCACACTAGAACTGGGGGAATGAACTTCCCTAATGCACAGACACATTGCATTGCATTCATACTCATACTGCATTATAGGTAATCATTGGATGTTATCTTATTTTCTGCCCTGCACCAGGTACTTTCCAGGATTGCAGACCAGCACCCGCACCGCTATTCTACCCGCACCAACTTTCGAAGAATCCTGGATCAAATGCAGAACGAGATGCAAGATGTGCGCGAGAAGCTCACTCTCTTTATGCAGACCATGGAAGCTATTGCCAAAGGTCAGGAGAATTTGCAGGCCATGGTCCAGCCTCTGCTGGCCCGAAATGCTGGTCACGGTAACGAGGAGCATCAGTCTGTGCGGGTCGATACTGTTCATGGAGACGGCACTCCCACGCCAGTGGCTCCACCTGTAGTCAATATACCTGCTGCTAATGTCAACAACGCTACCGCTGCTGTGAATGGTAACGTCGGAGTTGGGAATGAGACTGCTGTCCATAACGTTGGGCTTGGTGATGTCAACTTGGGTGATAATATGGGAGGCAACGGCTTTGGCAATGCTGGATTCGAGTTCAATGATCAGGGATTCGATAATGCTGGGAAATATGGTTTCAATGCTCAAGGCTTTGGGCAGGAGGGTTATGGTGTGACCAATCAGGGTTACGGAGGTCTTGGAAATGGAAACGGCGTTGGGTTTATGGCTTTTGGGCCTGCTGGAGGAGTTCAAGGGTACGGCAACAGAGGCCGAGGTCCGGGGATGAATCAGATCAGAGCTGGCCGTAATAATGTATATGATGGGTATGGAGATGGAAATGGTATGTGGCAAGAAGATCAGCAGGAGGACGCTTTCTCCGGCGGAGGTTTCGAAGGGCCGATGGATGACTCCCAGAAGATCAGAATGCTAGAAGAGCAGATGAGGGGAGTCCTGAACCAAAGTGCTGTGGGTTTGGACATGGCAACAATGGGTTTGGTACCTGGCTTGAAGGTGCCAATCAAATTCAAAGCTCCTGCGTTTGATAAGTATAAAGGGGACACATGTCCGAAAGTGCACGTACGAGCTTATTACAGAAAGATGTCTGCATACTCAACTGATGAAAGAATGCTAATGCATTTCTTTCAAGATAGTCTGTCGGGTCCTTCCCTAGAGTGGTATATGGGGTTGGAGCCAACCAATATCAAGACATGGAAGCAATTGGTGGAGGCGTTCGTAGCTCACTACAAGTATAACAGCGATTTGGCGCCCAATCGGGTCCAATTGGCAGGGCTGTCGCAGAAGAAGGGGGAGAGCTTTAAAGAGTACGCGCAAAGGTGGTGCGATATGGCTGCCAGGGTCCGTCCTCCTGTAGAAAATAAGGAAATGAATGACATGTTCGTCGGCACATTCACAGGCTTGTTTCATGACATGCTGTTTCACACATCTCTGGCCAGTTTTTCAGACCTAATTCTGATGGGTGAAAAGATTGAGCGTAACATTAAGCAAGGAAAATTCCAGGTTGAGGAATCAGCTGCATCTGGCAGTAATAGGAAGGCTTTTGGTGGGCGCCGTCAGGGCGAGGCAAGCGCAGTGTTTGGAGGCCGAGGCAGAGGCCGAGGCAGGGGACGAAACCAATATCGTCAGCCGCAGCAGGTGACGAGTGTTACTATCCCATACCAGCAGCAACCACTTCAGCAACAACAACCGTCTCAGCAGCAGCCAATGCAGCAGCAGCAGCCTCAGCAGGGGGCACAGCAGGCTCAGCGAAGATTCCAGGGCGGCAAACCGAGAAGAGTGTTCGAGAAGCCTCCCACGACATATGCTGATTTGTTGCAGACATTGTTGGGATTGAACCTGGTAGAGAAGAGAACTCTGGCACCAATAACGGGAGCTCCCCCGTTTGGTTACGATGCAAGCAGGCACTGTGAGTTTCATTCTGGGGCTCCGGGCCACGATATAGAGGGTTGCCATGCTTTTAAGCATGTTGTGCAGGATCTTTTGGACAATAAAACTATCAATTTCGGAACGGCAGGTCCGAATATAGTGCAGAAGCCCATGCCTAATCACGGGGCAAACGCCATTCTGACTGAGGAAGGATTGAATCTGATTATGAATGTCGAAGATTTAAAGACGCCGCTGAGCGAGATAAAGAGCCGACTGTTGCAAGGGGGTGTTTTTCCAGGGTGTGACGAGTATTGCTTAGAATGCTGGACCCTAGCTGGGGGGTGTGATGATTTGAAGAAAGGCATACAGGCTTTAATTGATGGGGGCACATTGCAGTTTGACCAAGCAGCAATTGAAGAGCCCGCAGGGGCCGTAGCATATGATCAGAATGATGTGGCCACTGTAACGATTCCTCGAAAGACAATCACTATTGCAGCACCGGTCCAACGACCACCAATCACCATAACTAAGGCCGGGCCGATCCCGTACGAGAATACGAAAGCAGTCCCATGGTCATATGGGTTGGAGGTGTATTGTGACGGGATAAAGATTGATGTTAATAAGCAGCCAGCCGAGACTGTGGACAATGTTGTCGGTTCGGGAGGTATGACAAGGAGTGGTAGGATCTTTACATCACCTGAGGTGGAGGCCGAAAGACTAGCAAAAGGAAAAGGAAAAGTGGTTGAGAATGTCCCAGTGCAAGTCAGCGAAAAAGAATCGGCATCGAAAGATGTAGAAGAGTTCATGCGCTTGATTAGAAAAAGTGATTATAAGATTGTGGAGCATCTGCAGCAGACGCCGTCCAAAATATCTATCCTGTCATTGCTCTTGTGTTCGGAAGCTCACAGAAATGCTTTGCTGAAAGTCCTGGATACTTCTTTTGTACCTCAAGACGTCTCCGTGAATCAGCTGGAAGGAGTGTTGGCACATGTGAATGCAGGCCACAGCTTGGGCTTTACCGACTTTGATTTGACCCCAAAAGGGACGGATCATAATATGGCGCTGCACATATCTGTTGAGTGCAGAGGATCAGTAATGTTGCATGTATTGGTCGACACCGGATCGTCTCTGAATGTGATGCCTAAGAAGGCGATGATGAAGCTGGATGTTAGAGGAATCTTGTGCACGCCCAGCGACTTGGTAGTCAGAGCGTTTGACGGCACGCGGAGAACAGTCTTTGGATCGATTACATTGCCCCTACAAGTGGGGCCGGAGGTGTTTGCCACTGAGTTTTATATCATGGATATACAGCCTGCGTACAGCTGCTTGCTGGGAAGACCTTGGATTCATGGGGCGGGGGCAGTCACGTCTACCCTACATCAGAAGTTGAAATATATGGTCGGAGACAGCGTAGTCACTGTATGCGGAGAAGAGGACATCCTGGTCAGCCATCTATCGTCATTTAAATATGTGGAGGTCGACGGAGAGATCCACGAAACACCCTGCCAGGCATTTGAAGGGTTGCGCATCAAGGACAAAGGTCCCGGGCCGAGCAAAGTGCCAGAGATAGCCATATCATCGTATAAAGAAGCTCAAGCTCTAGTGGAAGCAGGAGAAGCAAAGGGCTGGGGCAAAGTGCTGGACATTCCTGTGAAGATGGACCGGTTCGGGCTAGGATACCAACCGTCGTCGTCAACTCCTGCCGTGGGGGTGCCCCGTTTCAGAGGGCCAATCACCATCTCTGCCAGTGGAGTATGTCATGAAACCATCAACGCTGCTTCAGAGTCTGACGAAGGAGACAGCGACTGTGATATGGATGCCTGGATTCAACCAAGCACGCCAGGACAGGGACTGTGCAACTGGTCTATTCAGGAGCTTGTTCCTGTGACTCTTAAATAGTAATGCTTTGCTTTATTAATTGTTGAATAATCTGATGTCTTGCCCGGGGCATCAAAATTTGCTTAGGGCTGTGTTGTTATGAACATTGCGTGTTAATCATTAAATAAATGGCGTTTTTTCATGTGCAAATACTGTAGTCCCTGTTTTTCTTGTTTTATATTTTTCAATAAAAGGGCAACGTGGTTATTCTCTTTCTACGCATTTTGAAGCACTTAACCATTCCTTTTGCAGGATAACATTTTCAGATGACATCGTTGAACCACCTATGACTCATCCCGACTTTGAACACCCGGTATTTCAGGCCGAAGAAGAGGTTGTCGAAGATAGCGACGTTCCTGAAGAACTGTCTTGGTTGGTGAAACAAGAGGAAAGAGCCATTCTGCCTCACGACGAGGTCATCGAAATTATCAACTTGGGGTCGGAAGGGGTTGAGAAGAATATTCGTATCGGAGCCGCGTTGCAGGATGATATCAAGCGAAGACTGGTTGAAATGCTCCGAGAGTATAGTGATGTATTCGCTTGGTCGTATGAAGATATGCCAGGGCTCGATACAGATATGGTTGTGCACCGCCTGCCACTGAAGGAAGATTGCCCGCCGGTCAAACAAAAACTTCGCAGAACTCGACCAGATATGGCAGTGAAGATCAAAGAGGAAGTTCAAAAACAGTGGGACGCTGGTTTCCTGGCTGTGACAAAGTATCCCTCATGGGTTGCTAACATCGTACCAGTGCCAAAGAAAGATGGCAAGGTTCGAATGTGCGTAGATTATAGAGATTTGAATAAAGCAAGCCCAAAAGACGATTTTCCACTTCCTCACATTGACGTGTTAGTTGATAATACCGCTCAATACTCCGTATTCTCCTTCATGGATGGCTTTTAAGGCTATAACCAGATTAAAATGGCGCCAGAGGATATGGAGAAGACTACTTTCATAACGCCTTGGGGAACATTTTGCTACAAAGTGATGCCCTTTGGTTTGAAAAATGTTGGGGCAACATATCAGCGTGCGATGACGACTCTTTTCCATGATATGATGCATAAAGAGATCGAAGTTTATGTGGACGATATGATTGCCAAATCCCAGACGGAGGAAGAGCATCTGGTGAATCTGCTGAAGTTATTTAAAAGGCTTAGGAAGTTCAGGCTGAGGCTGAACCCTAACAAATGCACCTTCGGGGTGAGATCGGGTAAGTTGCTGGGGTTTATCGTAAGTGAAAGAGGAATAGAGGTCGATCCTGCTAAGATAAAAGCGATTCAAGAAATGCCGACGCCTAAAACAGAGAAAGAGGTGCGCGGGTTTTTAGGGAGGTTGAACTACATCGCCCGGTTCATATCTCACCTAACGGCCACGTGTGAACCATTATTCAAGCTGTTGAAGAAAGATCAAGTTGTAACGTGGAACGAAAATTGTCAAAAGGCGTTCGATAAAATAAAGAAGTATTTGCAGGAGCCTCCTATTTTGATACCCCCAGTGGCGGGCAGACCCTTGATCATGTATTTGATGGTTCTTGAGGGAAGCATGGGTTGTGTTATCGGTCAACATGACGAGACAGGGAGGAAAGAGCATGCAATCTATTACTTGAGTAAGAAATTTACAGATTATGAATCTCGATACTCAATGCTGGAGAAAACTTGTTGCGCGCTAGCCTGGGCCGCCAAGCGTTTGAGGCAATACATGCTGAATCATACAACCATGCTCATCTCGAAGATGGATCCTATCAAATATGTATTTGAAAAGCAGGCGTTGTCAGGAAGAATTGCCCGTTGGCAGATGGTCTTGACTGAATATGACATCCAATACGTCTCGCAAAAGGCTATAAAGGGGAGTGTGTTGTCTGAGTATCTGGCGGAGCAGCCTATTGAAGAGTATCAATCGATGAGGTTTGATTTTCCTGACGAGGATATCATGTACCTAAAGATGAAAGATTGTGAAGAGCCGTTGCCAGACGAAGGACCAGAGGTGGGTTCCAAATGGAAGATGATATTTGACGGAGCTGTGAATGCTTACGGTAGCGGAATAGGGGCAATCATCACTACGCCACACGGGTCGCACATCCCGTTTACTGCCCGATTGACCTTTGCCGTTACCAATAATGAGGCCGAATACGAAGCTTGCATAATGGGGCTTGAAGAAGCCATTGATTTGCGAATCAAAAATCTGGACGTATACGGAGACTCAGCTCTGGTGGTGAATCAGATCAAAGGGGAATGGGAGACGCGTCAGCCCAACTTGATACACTACATGAATTATGCAAGGAGATTGTTGCCTTTCTTCGACAAGGTTGAATTGCATCACGTACCGCGGGCAGAGAATCAAATGGCTGACGCCCTCGCCACTTTGTCTTCCATGTACAAAGTGAACTTCTGGAACGAGGCTCCCCAAATCACTATCTCTCGGTTGGACAGGCCAGCTTATGTATTTGCTATTGATGAAGCATCTGACGACAAACTGTGGTATTTTGACATCCTTAATTTCCTGAAGAATAAAGAGTATCCGGCTGGGGCATCCAGTCAAGATCAGAAGACTCTCAGGAGGTTAGCGGGTAATTTCTATTTGAATCCGGATGGCGTCTTATACAGAAGAAACCACGATTTGGTGCTGTTGCGTTGTGTAGATGAAAGAGAGGCAAAGCTGCTCATGGAGGAAATACACGAAGGTACCTTTGGTACGCATGCTGGCGGGCATGCTATGACGAGGAAGCTGCTGCGGGCAGGTTATTTTTGGCTGACTATGGAAACAAATTGTTTCAAGTTTGCGAGAAAGTGTCACAAGTGCCAAATTTATGCTGATAAGATCCATGTGCCTCCGAGTCCTCTGAATGTGATGTCATCGCCTTGGCCATTTTCGATGTGGGGAATCGATATGATTGGGAAGATCGAGCCTACGGCTTCTAACGGGCATCGATTCATTCTAGTAGCAATCGATTATTTCACCAAGTGGGTAGAGGCGGCGTCATACGCAAATGTAACGAAGCAAGTGGTGGCCAGATTCATCAAGAGAGATATCATTTGCCGATATGGGATCCCCGAGCGGATAATCACGGACAACGGTTCGAACCTGAACAACAAAATGATGAAGGAGCTCTGCCAGAATTTCAAGATCGAACATCACAACTCCTCCCCTTACCGACCCAAGATGAATGGCGCTGTCGAAGCGGCCAATAAGAATATAAAGAAGATCGTTCAGAAAATGGTGGTGACCTATAAGGATTGGCATGAGATGCTACCCTTCGCATTGCACGGTTATCGTACGACGGTACGCACATCAACCGGGGCAACCCCGTTCTCCTTAGTGTATGGCATGGAAGCGGTATTACCATTGGAAGTTGAGATCCCTTCTCTGAGGGTATTGCGAGACGTTCAGCTGGACGAGGCAGAATGGGTGAAAGACAGGTTGAACCAACTGAGTTTGATGGACGAGAAGAGGCTAGCTTCTCTGGCATACGGTCGTTTGTACCAGAGCCGAATGAAGAAAGCGTATGATAAGAAGATACATCCGCGGAGCTTTCAGACGGGCGACCTTGTGCTGAAAAGGATTCTCCCGCCGCAAGCAGATCACAGGGGCAAGTGGACCCCCAACTACGAAGGGCCATACGTTGTCAGGAAAGTTTTCTCAGGAGGAGCATTGTTGTTGTCCACCATGGACGGTGAAGACTTTACGTCACCTGTGAATTCGGACGCGGTTAAAAAATATTTTGCTTAAAATAGACCCGCTGGACAGAAAAAAGAGAGTCCAGGCAAAAATGGGGCATCCTGGCGAACCAAAAACAGAATGAAAGGTTCGGGCAAAAGTTAGGGATAAAATTGGAAAAATGTACACCCGCGAAGTTGAAAACCTACACTGGGCGGCTTCGGCAAAAAGGGGTATCCCGGTGAACTGAAAACCCGTAAAGGGCGGTTCACGCAAAAGTTAGGGATCTGAAAAGCAAATGACTGCGGTCCGAATTTGATATTGCAGCGAGCATCAGTGAATACCTGAGGGGTCGATTATCAGATACAACCGTTTCGGAGGTATGGATACCGGGAAAGCATTAGAGTCGGATGAGTCATAGGAGGATCAGTTCGTGGTGTTCGTCTGCGTCCCGTTGCCGACATGTGTACAAATTTAGTTTGTCAATATATTTATGCTTCTTGTGCATACTTGTATATTTGCTTTGCGTAGCTTCCTCTTTTCAGGAGTTGCATCCCGTGTACAAAACTCCGCCCATTCAGGGGCCCAATCAATAAAATATGTTATTCAGTACTTGATGCTGGTTCTTTACTGTTTTGTGCATGATAAAACGCCTAAGTTTATTGAAATTAGCATGTGTATAACATCACTGGCCCTTGCCAACGATTGTTAAAGCTTTGAATTAACTGAAAATAACGTCGCTAACCTGAATCGATTTGGTTGCATAGGCTTGTCTTGTCTTATTTGTGTTGTTGCAGGTTTCATAGCCGTACGAGGAAGACTATCAAAAGATTGCGTTAACGAAAGACTTGATCTCCACGCAGGTCATGCATGTTCCTTACTGAAGAAGGATCGAATTCCCCAGCTAGTCGTAGCCTATCCAAGAGGACATGCTCCAGCAAAGTCATTTATCCTCAGCTTCCGAGTATTCAGCCTCAGAAGGTTAATATTTCCAATTGGCGAGCTGCGTTCAGGCAGTTTACCTTTCCCCGCAGGGTTATTTACTCTCCCCCAGCGGATTCAATTGATTTTTCCCAAGAGAATCATCCCATCCCCAGCGGAATTCTCTTCTCAGCAAGTATTCCTCCCAGTGGAACTCAAAGATTAAGGCTCTCCCCGACAGAGTTGGTGTGGATCATAGCATTTATTTTGTCAGAATACCGTATGATATCCGTTCACTCTCCAGCAGAAGTTCAATCATACCAGGCGCATATCCCCCAGCAGGGTGTTACTTCAACGAGATGTTTGGCTTAAGTTCCCAATCCCCCAGCCGAGTCGACTTCATCCTTCCAGCATTTAGTTTGCTGGAATAATTCTGCAGCATCTGGCTATCCCCAGCGAAGTTGGCACCATCTTTAACATTTATTTTGCTAAAGCAGTTCCTGTATCCCAGCAGTTCAAGTCTGCATTTGCATCGGCATATAGGGTCATACTTGCATCCACCAAATAAAACGTGTAGCATTCCCATGTCGAATGGAGCATTGCATCATTGTCGAAGGCATGCGTTTTGAAACGTAAACCAGGTTGGTTAACCGTTTGTGTTCAAGTGTTATTTCTCTTGCAGGTGGAGAGAGCCCTTGCTCAGGTGAATCACCAAACATTCGAGGTCTCAGCGCGAGACATTCAACGAAGTGTCAGCTTTGGCACTACTCCCCACAGAGTCAGCAGGATAAGTTTCTCTTTGTCCCCAAGCAGAGTTACTTATGTCCCCGCCAGAGTTTCTTGTTGAAGTTCCTCTAGTCCGACCAGCGGATTGTTTCCTCCAAAGTTATTGTTACGTCAACATTAAAAGGTTTCATGAACCAGAATTTCAGAGGCTACCGCCGATTATCAGAACAGGCGTCCGGAACTTTGGTTTCCAAATGTCCCCAGTAGAGTCAGCCTCAAAGCTGCCGTAACGTCAGTGATAGGAAATTTGCAGACCAATGGAAGGATGAGTCCTAACGTGGACAATTTTATTGACGGGTTTTCTTTGTGCTAGAGAAGATTGTTGGAATGTGGAGTCCTAACGTGGACATTTCCTCAAGTTGACGATGTGTATTAGTCCTAACATGGACAGGTTCAAGTTCTCGGTATTGATTGAGTGTGGAGTCCTGACGTGGACAAGATTGATTACCCTTCGTGTTGGTGTCCTGACGTGGACAATTTATTGCCAGCAGATAGCTTTATTCGCAATGGTGAAATGTGCGGCCCGACATGGACGTTTATAGTTCTTTAAGATAACAAGATGCGAGAGTCCTGACGTGGACCAAGCTTATCCTTCTTTGCGTTGTGGGCAAAATGTGAGTCCTGACGTGGACAAGTCTTATTTCCCAGCAAGTCAAAGACGCGCAAGTCCTGGCGTGGACAAGGTTATTCCTTACGAGGAACGAGAAGCTTCAG
This sequence comes from Lathyrus sativus, assembly GCA_963859935.3. NCBI lineage: Eukaryota > Viridiplantae > Streptophyta > Magnoliopsida > Fabales > Fabaceae > Lathyrus > Lathyrus sativus. The sequence continues at coordinate 464,947,374 of OZ012738.1, forward strand.
TTCCTTACGTGGAAAAGCAAGTTCAGTCCTGACGTGGACAGACGCAGAAAAGACGAAGATTCCTTACGTGGAAAGTTTGAAGATGATGATTCCTTACGTGGAAAGATTGAGTCCTTACGTGGACATATCAAGAGCGTTCCTTACGTGGAAGAAAAATGGTTTCCTTACGTGGAAAGACGAGTTTGTTCCTTATGTGGAAAAATTGAGTCCTTACGCGGACATACCAAGATTGATCGCCAACGTGGAAAGATGGAGTCCTTACGCGGACCTATCAAGTCGGAATCCTAACGTGGACAGATCGAGATTATATTCCTCACGTGGAAAGATTGGGGTCCTTACGTGAACAGATTCAAATTGAGATGTGATTCCTTACGTGGAAAGATAGTATTCCTTACGTGGAAAGAGGCTTGTATTCCTAACGTGGAAAGAAAGAGTGTGTTCCTGACGTGGAAGGGGTTTGGTCCTGACGTGGACAGATTCGAAAGAAGACGTATTCCTTACGTGGAAGAGTTTGATGAAGAAGAATTCATTCCTTACATGGAAAGGTGAGTCCTAACGTGGACGGTGGTATTCCTAACGTGGAAGAATTTATTCCCAACGTGGATGACTTATTTCTGACGAGAAGGCAGACGAGCCATCCCCAGCAAAGTTATGGAGGTTTTCCGAATCGACGAAGCAGGCGTCCTGACGTGGACAGTGTTCTGTCTCTGCGATGATAGAATCCTTTTCAGAAAGATGAAAATAATCCCCAGCACGGTCGCACGAGATCAGTGGGTTGTCATAACAGTCAGATTCAGCTGATGAATGTTATTCCCAAGCAGGAGCACAGTTTATTTCTGCGGTTGGTAAATTTCTGGTTTCATTGGTATTCAACCGTCTCGTACCGCGAATGTTTGAAGGCTCCGGGCTCTTCACCCAATCGGGTCCAAGTCGCTTGAATAGGGGCAGCTGTTGCACCCTAAAATTTGCTCAACTTTATTCATTTGGTTTATGTTTCAATATCATTAGCATTTGCATATAGAGTCATGTACATAGACTAATCATCTGCATAGCATAAGCATAGCAAGTCATCCAACAGGGGATCAAGCATTATTCTCATCTCTAGAGGCCTATCCAGAGGTCATTATCCTAATTCAATCTCATTCAAGTCATCAGAGAAGAATTTGAAAGCAGGGAGTTCAGTAGATCAAGCATTGAGTATATCTCCTAATTGAGGGTGTCTGAGGATCAACAAGGGAATCATGAGTTATGAATTGAGAGCATGGGGAGTATCTAGACATCTTGGAGGACTTAGAAAGTCATTTGGAGAAGAAAACAAGTTGTTGATGTGATCACAAGAGCTACAGTTGAAGACAGTCAACTAGGGTTTCATCTAGGTCAACCCTAGGTCAACCCTAGGTCAATTGATTGATTTGAGGACATTCAGGTCTATTGGAGAGATGTGGGGTTCATCATTTTACATGAAGAATAAGTATGTGTTGTTATGCTAAGAAGAAATCAAGAGAAATCAAGGAGAAGAGGAGGGTCTAAATTAGGGTTTCTATGTAAAATCCCCTAGTTTAGGTCAAATTTCAAAGCAAGATAAGTCAAAATGTAAGCTTCAAATGGATCCTTGGCCAACATGAAACTTGTAGAGGATCTCAAGACCTTTAATTTGAGTGGTGGAAGATATCAATGAGATTTATAGAACTCAAGTTATGATCCTTGCAAGTTACAGGTCATCTGAGGTATCTGAAATTTTGTCTGTAAAAGTGACTTGACTTCCAAGCAATTTTTACCCCTCAGGGAGATTTCAAATGAATTTTTGGTGAACATAAGAGTTGTTCCTTATTGTCTTAGATTTCTAGAATGGTATTGTATGCCTTCATATTATTTGGGGAACTCTACTTATGGTCTTGGTAAGCAAAGGGTATTTTGGTCATTTGTGAATTACAGGTCATTTTAACCTATGCCCAAAACTCACACAAGGAGGCCTCAAATGAAAAAACTTACAACATCAAACTTTCTCCAAATGACATTTTGAGTCTAGAAAAGTGACCATGAGAGATTGGAAAGATCCATAGCACAAGGTTTCAAAATTGTTGAATTTAATGAAGAAAAATGGCCTAAAAAATGAGATTTTTCATATCTTGGCCAAATGAAGCAAAATTATAGGTCATTTTGAATGGAAAGGGCATTTTAAAGACATTGGCTAAAGTGGAATTTTGAGTTTAGTTCAAGATTTAAGAGTTATCCATGGTTGCTTGCAATGTAAGAAACATAATCAAAATCCAAGGGAATTTGTGCAAGGGAAACTTCTCCAAGTTTCTAGGAGGTTCTAACCTCATCTATATATTCATACAAGTTGGTTCATGCAAGGGTTGGTGCTCCCATTTGTTCAAAACCCCAACTTTTCCACACTTTCTTCAACTTGCATAAGCTTTCCAAATCTCTATAATCTCCATCAATCTTCACTATTCTTGATTGAATCTTCACCATCATCATACAAGGATCAGAATCCACACCTTCATTTGGCAAATTAAAGAAGGAATTGTGCTATTCATCATCATCACTCAAGAAGCATAAACTTTGGAATTGAGAGATTCACATCCTTGGATTCATACCTGTTGCATACAGAAGTCACCATTGGGTTCTTGGATCATTTTCCACTCATTTCAAGCTATAGATCAAGAGGTTCTGGTAGCTGTTTCCTTCATTTTGCATAAGGTAAGTTTTCATTCTAATTGCTTAGTTTAGGTAGGATCTTAGGGTTTTGGCAGTGTAGAATGGTTAGGCATAAGTAGATGATTGATTTTGGCAAGTTTGGTTGAGTTTCATGGATATTGGGAATGAGGTACCAAATCTGTTGGAGCTTGTAATTGCTAAGATAAGGCCTGAGAATGTTATTGGATTAGCATGCTATGATCAGGATGAATTGTAGATCAGTTTAGGATGAGTTTGGTGGAGAATTAGAGCAGTTGATAGCAGTTGGAAATGGTGGATCGTATCTGTTATGTCTATCGAATTGTTTTATTGAATGAGTTTTAGAATGAACTTTTGGCATGGCTGTGTAGAGGAGTTGATATAGAACAAGTTTGCTGTTGGAAGTATCTGATTTCGCGGAGAAGAGGGAGAGAACAGGGAGCTCGAAGGTGTGTGCATGGTTAGGGTTTTCTGAGTTAGGGTTTGGGCTCAAGGTTGAAGATGACCTTGGAGCCACACGATGAGGCTTGGACGTTTGACTCAAATCTCCATCCAACGGTCCACGTTTAAAATGAAAATGGAGGGAGCTGACTGAAATGAAACGCGTGTTTCATTTAAATTGGAATTCTGGGCCTTGGATCCATGTTGCTAATCACACCCCTCAACCAACAAGCCCAAGCATTTCAACGTGATTCTACTGCTATTTACACCGAGTCTTTTTTTATTTTCCTGGTATTTTTCCAATTGATTCTCTGAGCGCATTGGGCCTGGTATTTTTGATATCTGCACCTCCAGTCCTATGGCCCATCATGAATTTGAACTGCAGCGCATGACTATTCTCACCCCCTCCATCTACTTCTTTATATTTTCTTTTTATTTTCTTTACATTTCTCATGCATTTTCTAAAAATCATAATAATTTGAAAAAACCTTATTTTTAATTCATTTTTTTTGCATCATTTTCTTTAAAAGGTCAAGAAAATTATAAAAAATAAAAATTGCATTTTATTTTTTATTTGATATTTTTCCCATATTTTCCAAATAAATAGCATTTTAAATAGTTTCATTTCATACATGATTTTGTTATTTTTTGTTCTATTAATTGCTTCAATATTTTTTGCCCATTCTTTTTAGGTTGTTTAGTTTGGACATTAAACTTGTAGATACAATTTAGTTCCCATTTTTAGAAATTAAATTTAGGTGTTTAATGTAGGTGTGAACAACATGAACAAACTAGGGTTTTAGGTGATGACTTAGGAGAATGAATTCACTTCCCTTAGGACTTAGAGATTGAATAGGTTAGCTATGGGACTATAGGGGCTATGGGTAGTTATTAGATTCCCTTAGAAAAAAGTCAGGATTCCCCTACTGCTATTAATGTACTGTATATCTGATTGACTGGTGTGGTGTGCCCTCTGGGGATTATTGCTTGTTTGTGTGGGTATTGAGATTGTCTGGGGACTTGGGAGAGCTGAAGACTTGTAGAGATGAAGCCATTGGAGATCCAGATGTTGAAGTCCAACTTCCAGAGTGAAAGAAGATTCTTGCTAGCAGATGCTGAGGAGACTAGGGCTTAGGAGCTAGGCAGAGCTCTAGGTTAGAAAACTTGTTTCTCAAACATGGATTGCCTTGTCTGCATCCATTCTTCTCTGTGATACAGAGTCTCTCTAAGACACTCACCCCCTTCCTTTGGAAGGCTTGGTGATAGTGTCTAAGAGATAGAACTCTTGAGAGAAAATATCATATGTGTTAGAAGCAGTCTGTTCACCACCTTTGGTAGTCAACTGATTGCTTAACACCCAATTCATTCTTGTGACTGATCCCTCATCTTGGAGGTTTGAGCTTGAAGAAAAGTCATTGCAGATAGCAGGCTGATGATCAAAGCCCTTATCTGAAGGCCATGAAGATGGAGATTGATGCTTGTTGAAGCCTGTAGCTGATTGGAGATTACTTAAAGCCAGATGTTGATTCAGAGCTGCTGATGCTGTTTCTTTTTCTGCTGTATTTCATTTTTGATGTATTGATTGGTTTTCTGGACTGTATTGTTTGCTGTTCACCCTGTTGGGTTGAAAGTGAATCCTGTTCACTTTTGCCTATTGTTTTCTAGGTTCGAGGTTGAGTGGGACTCCCTTGCCTCGCTTGTATTGTTGCATTCATGCATTTTATTGTTTTACTGTGTATATTTGCTATTGTTTCTGTTTCTGTCTATTCCTTTAGGATCTCTGTTTCTCTCTGTGCAGGAGAGGAGCATGATAGACACTAGGTCTTAACCCATGCATGATAACACTAGGTTAGTTTGATTCCCTTCGCCACCGTAGGTTAGAGTTCTGTCTCTCCTTTCTCAAAACAAACAGAAAAACACAATAAAGATTTCAAACACAATAAAAGACACTTCTTCCGTAAAAGAATGTGAACTCATCAAGACGTCATTTTTGTCCGCTTGGACTGTTAATCAGAAAAACCTTTTTCAGAAGGAATAAAATCAATCAAGACAAGCTTGTGTCGTACGTGGCCCGAACTACGTTTGCTCTGATCTTTCATGTTGTATGAAAGTACGTAGGCATAGGATGCGATATCCTAGCGAGCAACCTTCCCCTCCTTTCCCGTAGGTAGGCGAACTACGTTGACTCTGATTTCTCGTCCTAGGCGGGAATACGTAGGCATAAAGTGCGATACTTTTCCGAGTCATTTTTATTTTTATTTTATTTTCTTTTTAACCCTCGACCTATAGTTTAGATAGAATAACAATCCATACCCGAAAACAAGCATGGATCCCGTCGAGTACGACGGACGTGAGGGGTGCTAATACCTTCCCCTTGCGTAACCGACTCCCGAACCCAGGTTTTGGTTGCGACGACCATACCTTTCCCGTGTTGTGCAAGGTTTACTCTGAGCGTTTCCTTTCCCTCCCGTGGGATAAATAACGCACGGTGGCGACTCTTCTGTTCAGCCGGCGCCGATTTTCGCAGTAGCGACAGATACCACCTCAGCAAAGTTAGGGAAACTGGACCCAAGCATGCGATCCGAAAATTGAGGTTGTAGTGTTCCCATAAACATGTCAGTTAACTCCTTAGTCAGCAATGGTGGTTGAACACAGGCAGCCAATTCTCTCCATCGTTGGGCATATTCTTTAAATGACTCATTGCTACGTTGAGTCATATCTTGCAGCTGTGTGCGATTCGGTGCCAAGTCAGTATTATACTGATAATGCTGTAAAAACGCGTCTGCCAGATCTCTCCACGTATTGATTTGCCCTTTCTCTAACTGCATATACCATTCCAACGATGCCCCACTGAGACTATCTTGGAAGTAATGTATTAAGAGCAGGTCATTGTCAATGTGAGCAGCCATCTTGCGACAGTATGCTCTCAGATGGGTTTTTGGACAGCTGACCCACTTATACTTTTCAAAGTCTGGGACTTTGAACTTCTTTGGTATTACCAGCCCGGGAACTAAGCACATATCAACAGCATCTAAGCCTGGAGTCTTGTGGACCTCCAAGGACCTAATCCTCTCTTCAACAGTTCGCAGTCTATCAGCAGAATGATCAATTGCAGCTCCCGCATTATGTTGGGGATGAGGTGGAGGAGCAGGTTGGAAGAAAGCATCATATTGTTCATCAATCTCCACTTCTGAGCCATGATGTGCGGACATAGAATGCTCAGCAAAGTCCACAGGGATGGTAGGTGGGGTCTTAACGGTCCCAGAAGCTCCTATATTAGCAGCCGCCTTCCTAGCATCAGCCAAAATTTCAGCATTGTCTTCCTTCTGGGCCAACGTCATCATCGTCTCCAGCAGCTGGTCCATCTTCGCCCGGAGGGCGTCAATGTCACCTCTCATGATGTTCTGAGTCTCTTCCATCTGTTCCAATGTCATTTGGTAATTGTGCCGAGTCTCATAATGATGTCGAATAGTCAGCTTTCAGTTTTCTGAGTTTGAAAGAAAAAAGTCCCATGAGTTGCAATGTCGGGTGAAGGTGCAAAAATGCTTATGTTATGCTTATGAGTATGATTGTGTTTTTATTCTTTTTAGGGAAGCATTTATAATGATTAGTTATTTATCAGACATTCAAACAACACGAGAACAAATAAAACAAAATAACTACTCTTCATTCATTCAAATTGTTCCAACATAACAAGAGTAGAAGCTAACAAGGAAAACAAATTTGCATTCCAAACAAACAACAGGAAAATAAAACAAAGGAAACTTCAAACTTCGTTTCTTTTTGCTTCTCGCTCCTTGAGCTCTTCTTTGAACCTTGCCAACATTTCCTGGCACACATATATGAACTCGCAAATGGCCGGAGCGGTGGAGTCATCAATGGCCTCCATAGCATCTCTATGTTTCCAAACTAGATCCTTGGTCAACCAATTGCAAAATTCTATCAATCCATTTAGCTTGTTGCGGTATATGTCTCGGTTGTTCCTCATGATGTGAATGGATTGCTCATATGTGGCAACATCTTGAGCTAGTTGGTCCCTTGCAGCAGACCAAATGGCTTTGTCTTCCATAACAGCTCCTATCTTGTTCTCTTGATATTTTATGAACCTTTCGAGCTCATCTATTTTAGCACAAGTCTTATGCCAATTCTCCGGTGTTATCCGAGATGCATTTAAGGCCTCTTCCTTGAGTTAACATTCTCTATCCTCGCCAGCTCTTGAAAGGCGTAACGCAGCACTCAGTGTCTTAACTTCAGCTCCTAACATATCTCTGAGCTCCTTGCTCTTCTTAGTGGCTAAAATGTACCATTGCTCATTTTCTCGCCATTTTGCATGAGCGTACTCTAGCTGCTCCTTGAGAGAATCTAAACAACTGTCAGCTTGATTGATACATACTTTGGTCCTTTTCCTCTTTCCCTCCTCTTCATCAATCCTGCTTCCCATTTCTTCAATTTGCTTATCCTTTCTTGCGATCTCATACTTCATATGATTCTTTTCATTAACCACATCCTGAAGTCTTACTTGCAAGTCTTCATTTTCTTTCCCTAGCTGGGCTATTTTGAGCCTCATCTCTTCCACTTCTTCAACTGATATGGGCACAGGCTGTGGAGTGGTGGGTCTAGGAGGTGCCTCAACAGAGAAGGGTAGCTTAACCATTTTGACCCTTTCCAGAACCCATTGTCGATAAGGCATTCTCGCCACCCCATCCCTTCTTCTCAACTCAGATCCTTTAGTATGAACTTTCTGCCAAGATCGTACAATCTGGCAGAGAAGTGAGGGATCTTTGGCACCTCTCTCATGGAGGACCATTTCTTCTAATTCTTTGTCTTCCGACTTCCCTAACATTGGGTACTCAAATTGTCGTATGGCTAGTATAGGGTTATAGCTTATACAACCTTTTGATCCGATCAACGGTACGTTGCAAAAGCTACCACAGCTCATGATGATTTCACTTACTTCCAACTTGTTCGGGTACCAGGTGATGTTCTTTTCAGAGATAGATGCTAGAAATTGAGCCCATTCCCCACTGTTCAAAGTTGGGACACTGGCGTGACGTTTGAGTATGTGAGAAGTGAGCCATTTGTAGAGAATAGGGAGACAGAATGTCAATACTGAACCCTTTTTTTCATGGCGAAGGTGTAAAGTGTAAAAAACATCAGCCAGGAGAGGGTGTGCCGGGCTTTGATCCTTCTTCCAAACGGCCCAAAATACGCTGACAGCTGCAGAATCAACGAAATCTTCGAAAGTGGGAAACAACACTAACCCATAGATGAGGAGAGCCAATACATTCACCAAAGCATCCCATTGTTTGTTCTTCAACATCTTAATTACCTCCTTTTCTAGCATAATACTTCTAAATCCAAAGAACTCTTCTCTTTTCTTCCATCCAGCTTTGGCTATTGAAATTGAGATTTTGAGAGCGTCTGCCAACTCCTCCACTTCTGGAGTCTGACCTATCATGGTATAGGGTGCCCTACCTTTGACAGGGAAGCCTAGAAATCCCTCAAACTCTTCAATAGCGGGTGTTAAGTAGAAATCTTGGAACAAGAAGCTTCTCATTTGCGGATCATAGAACTGTGCTAAGGCTGTAATATCAGGAATTTGTACTTTCACTGTCAGCAGATCAATTACTTGGCCGAACCTTCCTATCAAAGTCTTTTTGAAGATCGAAGGCATTTCTTTCAAACAAATCATGATCACGCTGACATCTGGTTTGAGTACTTTAAGCTGAATAGTCTTTCTTTTTTCTGAACTCGTGGCCATTGTGAATGTATGTCAACCTGTCAATATAAATGCTTCCCTGAAAATAAAAACTAGTGTAAGTTATGATGCATATGTAAATGTTTATGAATGCAACAGTGCAGGATCCAGGTTATCACAAGTATCTCCCACCCTCCTAACAAGTATAAGGATAGTTCTAGATTCTTTACCCAAAATAGCCCACTCACGGGATAGTTTCTACGTTGACGGATGGGGTTCTCAAGGTCATAGACACCTATAATACCATCGCCATGCAACAGGCGAGCTCCATTATGACGGTAGTATCAAAGAGTCTCTCTTGAGCGGAGTCTTCATGTTAGGCCCACGAGAAGCGAGTCCTCGGAGACTAACACTACGCGACTACCAATATAGAAACTGGTTCTAAGAGCGGTTCCCAGAGTCATGGACCCTTTATGAATCAAATCGTGCAACAGGCTAGCTGTGTTACGATAGGATCTACGAAAAGATCTATTCTGGAGGAGCTTTCATGCTAGGCACACGAGGAGCGAGTCCTCGGTGACTAACACTAATTACTGCCAATTCTAAACTATGTTTTCTCTCTTCTTTTTCCAAAGCTCGGGTGTAGAGCTTTACTTGTGATGTTATCCCTGAATCCAGCAATAAAAAATACAATATGGAGCATATAATAGAAAGAGAAAGCAACAAATATACAACAGGAAAAATAAACATAAGAAAACAATTAAAAAAGATTAGTACTCTCGAATCGAGTCAAGTTAGGCTTGACTCTCTCTTGCATAGGACAAGATTTTATCCCCAGCAGAGTCGCCATCTGTCGTACCTCGAAAAATACGATCCTCGCGATGGCCGCGGAAAATACTGTTCGAAACAGAGTCGCCACCGAACTTTATTCATTCCAAGGGAGGAATAGGAAAATATCGATAAAACCTTTAAGGAGATAAGAACATGGTCATCGCAACCAATATTCTAGGTTCGGGAGTCGGTTACGCAGAGGTAAGGTATTAGCACCCTCTACGTCCGTTGTACTCAACAGGAACCTCTTGATCGATTCGAGAGTAAAGTTAACTATGCTTATCTGTTTTTCTTCTAAGGTTTCTCCTATGGGGAAATGGGTGGTTATATGATAGGGTGCTCGCCAAGGATTGGGGCCCTTGTGCCTACGTATCTTCACTTGTAAGAAGTGGAAAATCAGAGCGTTCGTAGTTCGTGGGACTACGGGTAAAGAGGGGATTGTGCTCGCTAGGATTATCGCAATCCTATGCTTACGTACTCTCAACAGACATGAGAGATCAGAGCAGCCGTAGTTCGGCTAACTACGGTAAAGGGTTTGTGTTTGGAACAAGTGTTTAGGTCGCATTCTAACTGCTAAACGTTGGCTTGTCTACTCGCTAGGGGAGGCTGAAGCACTAGTTTGTTATGCGCGGAAGAAGGGACTAAACAATGTTCTTTGGTAAAGGATTGTTTGAATTGAAATCGCACGAGGGCGAAGAATTTTGGGTTTGATAAAGTTTCAATCGCACAGGGGCGAGAAAAGAGAGTTGGAATGGTTGAATATTTTAAAGGAGAATGACGACTACTCGATAAACGAGACGTCGGCCTCGCAATCAATCAATCGGGATATTATTGGAATGCTAGATCCCAATCAACATCTTTTTCATTCGAATAATTATGAAATTGTATTTGGATGGACAATGGCGATAATTGTCCAAATAGTTAGGGCGTGTGTTTTAGGAACGAAAGTTCGAATGACACGCTACCTAAGGCGTACGCCTCAATAGTTGTCATTCAAGAATTCAAGGAGTGCGAGACTTCAAGAACTCAGTTCTTTCGTAATTTGATTAAGAAAAATAATTTGAATTTGATGTACGGTTTAGAAACATACTAGGGTTTAGACTCAATTACACGTGGGTGAGGAACGAGGTTAGATGGGTTGAAAACTTTAGGAGGAATGACGACCAATCGATAAACGAGACGTCGGCCTCACAATCAATTAATCGGGATATTACTGGAATGCTAAATTCCAACGATACCTTTTCATTCAATTAATTATAAAATATATTTGTTGGACAACGAAAGCATTTGTCCAAATAATTAAGAAGTGCTTTAGAAACGAAAGTTCGAATGATATACTATTCAAAGTGTACACCTTGATAGTAATTATTCTCAAATTCAAGGAATGCGCGACTCCAAAAATTCGATACTTTCGTAATTTTAATTATGAAAATAATTTGAAAATAAATAACGTAGGGGTTAAACTAGGGTGAGCATATTGCTCGAATTAGGGTTTGCGACTTTTGAAGGGTTTAGACGGAATTGAGTTGTTTTTAAGGATGAAAGACGAAGTGACCACAACTCAAGGTGTGCACCTCGAGAGCAATCACTTAAGGATCCAAGGAGTGCTAGACTCCAAGGATCCACTACTTCCATTTAAAAAACTTAATTTGGAGATTATATGAATCAGGGTGAAAAATTACTATAATTATTTTTGAAGAGGTAGAAAGAAAAGGAAAATCATCCTAATAATTTAGAATGATTTAAAAATCATGTAATTTCAATTAATCTATAAACAAACAAACAATTAAATATTCAAATTAAAACAACACATTAATATGTATTTTTAGATTAATATTGTATAAATCGAGATTCTCTTAAAATTAATATCTTATTTTCAAAATAAATAAATTAATCAATAGCTATTAATGCACCCAAAAAAATGTTAGAATTAAGATTTACTATCTCTCTCCCTGCACCAACGAAATACCCTCCTCCCCACTTACTTTCTACCTCCCTCTAAAAACAGAATTAATAAATTTTAAAAAAAAAAACAAAACAGTCCAAAATAGGGAAACGTTCAAAGCTGCCTCGAGCTCCCCAACTGTAACGATTAGATTATTTATGAGGGGTTATTGAAAACATGATTTAATTTAGGGAAATGGTTAGTTATTAAAAGTATTGACTGAAAATATTTGAAAACACGCCTCATTACTATCAATACCCCTAAACATAATTAAATTCACGATCTTCTTCTGATACTCTTAATCACCTCTCAGCTACTCTCTCTTAGAACAAATCAAACTCCCACTCTCTCCTTCTCACTTTGTCCGTCTCCATCCTCAACGCATGAACTCCTTCCCTTTCTCTCAGAACCTCTCATTCTCTCGCCATTTTTTTACCATTCAACTCCTTCTCTCAAATCGCAACCAAATCCCCTTTCTTAACCCTATTCCTAAATCAAACCACGAACCCTAACTCTACCCCTCAATCTCACGCGGAAATTACACAGCCAGCGAGTAATCATCAAGCATTATAGATGACTCATGGAGACGATGTAAGGATATCAAAAGCGAAGAAAACAAGTTAAAGGCGATGAAGATTTTACCGATTTGGGTGTATCGGCGATACGGTGAGTGATTTCCTCTCCTTGCTTCGAGTCCCTTGTTCCTTTTCTCTTCCTTTCGAAACTTGCGTGTTTTGGTCTAGCTCAGAGTAAGCTCAGGTTCTAATGTTGAACCTGAGTAACTCTTGAAATTTTTGAGCTCTAGTGATTAATGGGGGTTGGGGGTCTATTTTGATAGAGCTTCTTTAGGTTTTTTTCTCGTGTCTTCTTGCCAATGAATAGGACCATATTTATAGGAGGGTTTTTAGGGTTTTTGATACGTGTGAGAATTTGAATTTTTGCTGAAGGGAGGGCTTGATCCGTGTGAGGTAGGACAATGAGGAGCATTTGGGGTAGTACGATTCTGTTAGGAGGTAATACCATGATTTCTGCTTTTCTGAGACTTGATAGTGACCTCTGTGTTTGTCTGTAGTGAATTAAAAAAAAATGCTTTTTACCCTATTTTTTACTGTGTAAAAAATGTTTCTTTTACTGCTTATCAATTTGCTGATGTGGGGCTCTTTTTGACTCAATGCTTTTTTGTTCTTGTTGCCATATTCTGCTATAACTGTCAATTCCCTTTCTCCTTCATGTGTTGCTAATGTCGAGTAATCATTGCAGGTTGTAACACTTACTGGTCCTTAGTGTTTGGCAAGGTAAAAAAACGCTGAAGAGGAAACCGCGATATGGAGTCAACTTGGCACAGGTAAATGAACCATGGCATTGCTCCTGTAATTGATTTCTGCATCCTAAAAAGCTTTTGACATTTCAACCCTTGTTATTTTTGTGAAGAGTTCTCTTTTGATGCCCACTTCCATAACAACTTGGTACAGCCGTGGCTTGTGCAACTGTGAAGCTTGCAGTTATCCCGTCGTCCTCACATTGTGAACCGATCGCAGCTGAAAAATGCGCATTGAGTAGTATTGAAGATGCTCGGTGGTTTGCGAGAAAAGACGAAGGTAGTCCCCCATTCCGCAACTAAATGTAGTTTTAGGTTCTTTTCATTGAATTCTATCCGACTGTATTTTCCTGTTGACATGGTTCTGTTTTGGTTTTGCACCTTATATGTTAGTTTGTATGCATGATTTTCTTGTAACTTGTCATGACTCCTGCCCATACTGCGTCTTTTCATCTTATATATGCGTGATATGCGTGATGGGAGTGCAGGCTTAACAACGGTTTGATACGACAAGGAGAAATATCAACAGCAACCTTGCACCTGCTTTTCCTTATTGAAACACACAACAGTCATGTTGACGAGTAACAATATCAAGTCAAACTTTCGTTCCGTTGCCGGGATAAACTCGCCATAAAAGCCAAGTCAGAATTTTGCTGTAACACCGGGGATAACAACTCGCCATCTTGTACACTAAATCATTCCTGTGTCTTCATTTTGTATACATTCAGCATTGAAACTTGAAGGGTGGAGAAAATCATGAAAGGTCATGTGCCGTGAAATTGAGAAGACTCAAGGTGCCGCTTTGATAACATTCATGTGTGTTCGGTATCCTTGTAGATAGTGATAGTCCTTGTACAACAGGTTTTCTTGCTTTCTTGCCGTTGTCAGTGTATAGACCAGGACCCTTCACCATGGCTGCTCGGTTGAAATGTAGGATCTTATTGTTTTTTTGCATTGTGAAATGATCGTGGCTTGTTTTGGTGTCGTCATGACCGAAAATTCTGACCTGTGCTGCCTTTTGTTTCATGTTAAAGTGATGCAGGGTATTTGGCCATAAGATAGACATAACGCAATACCGTTTGGAGAAATGACTTGCATAGTTCATAAGAAAAAGGTTGGTAAGCTTGTTGTACTGTGACTTGGTATGCGACTTATCGAGTTTAAACTAATCCATTTCCTCTCTTTATTTCGTATGTACTTGGCACGGAGGCTTGAAGGATGAAAATACCGAAAGTTTTTTGTAATGTGAGACTTAGTCACGCAAGTCAGCAGAGAAAAAAACAACAGTTCCTTCTCCGGATATACCTGGACATCACCATAATAGCAGGAGCCTTTTCAACAACCTTTGAAAGGCTTGATATGCTTCCTTTTCATCACCTCGAAGCTCAAGAACAGACCTGATCCCTTCTCCATGAGCCTGTTGTAACACAGTTTCCATTTGAATACAAACTCCTTCAACACAATCCACCAACGGTAGTGCTCCATCGGTGGTACGAAGCGCAACAGCAAATTCCAGCAGCAACGACAAGGAGAAACCATCAAGTTTGATTCTCCATGACCAACATGAGTGAGGACAGGTATGTTCTTAGCTCCAGTTAAGTGATGTACCGGTTGTGAACAAAGGCAAATACACTGTGGTTGAGCGATGTAATTATGAGGTGAGCACTGGGAGTCACGTAGCTGCTACTACTATTGCGGAGTTGTCTCCTGCGATTACCATAAGTTGTTATCGCGACGGTTTATTTGTGACAGGTTTTAGTATGGGTTTGGAAGATTGGAGAAAGCTATAACAGTGGAATAGCACACCAAAATATTTCCTATATTGTCCTTCCCTTTATGTTGCTGTCATTAATTTACTCATACTAATACATCTTCATCATTTTTTTTCATGTGCATAATGGGAGTGAACATGATCACTGAGTTTGGGAGTTGTTGCGGATCGGTTGGACTACTGTAAAAGTGAAACTCTTATTGTTGTTCATGTGGCGTTGCTTGGAGCTACATGCTTTGAAATTCACGTAGTCACTGCGAAGCTATTGCTTCGGTGTTCAACAGCCAAAGAATTACAAAGCATTTACGAAGCGGTTCATCAAGTTGTTCTTAAATAGGAAAGCATTCATGAAGGTCGTCGTAAACTCTGTGGTCACAAGTCCATGGCTGTGTTGTTTCATATGGTTTGCTGTGCGAGTTGTGATGCAACACTGCGATCAAAGTAGTAAAGCACGACAATCATAGTCGCTGGTATAAAAGCTCTGATAATGTACAATAGAGGAACATTCAACATTTCCTTTACAACAGTCCAATTTGAGTATGCACCAGGAGACCATGGATTTGGACTGAAAAGTCGCCTCGGGACTCCCCTTGGGACCTTGTTGACAGGTATATAAGATACTGCAGTCCATACGAGAATCATTAAGGGGACGCCGTAATCAGCTATAAATCCTCGTAGCCAACCTGTCCCGTAACGCCAGGATCTAGCCTTGCGGCTTCCTAGACCGGTAAAAAGAAGGCCAAATGATAAAACTAAAGCAAACATGCCATTGCCAAACAACCAAGAGGATTGGAGTGCAATCTGATTGGTACCTTCTGTCTGTGTCTTTGGTACACCAAACTCTTCCACAAGTCCCTTTATAGCCTGCTGCATAAAGAGCATTGCAATTAACAGACCAAATAGTTCACCAGTAAGGCGCGTGAACCGGTTGATTATGGAGCATGCACCGAGAATAGCCAGCAAGAACAGCAACAGTGCAGTCCAAACGCACACCCATCCAGTCCAAGGCAAGAACAAATTGTGTCCTAAATCCTCGCAATCTTTCGCAAAATTGTACATGAATGTATACATCAGAACCGTTGGCTCGACTACACCTAGTATGAGGAGAGGCTGCCCTCCAATAACCGAGTGGACAATACCACATAGTGCAGTTGATGCAAGAGTCTGCGCGGAATCCATTGGTCCAATCTTGTTTGTAGCACATAATTCTTGCTTTGAAGTCATTCTTAATCCTGCGAAAAGGAACAAATGTTTCTTCCATGAACGTCTTCGCTGTATCTTTGGAGTGGTTTATGAATTTGGATCAATGACCTGGGTTTTTCAATGATATTTATGTAATTTAAACCCTTATAAGTTTCCTTGAATTTACATATTGCAATTTTGTTGTTAATGCCTTTTTGGGATGTGGGATGAAGTGGGCCGTGCGCTTGCGTTTGCTTTTGACGTAATGCTTGTGTTAAAGATGTCCCCATATGAAAATGTGCATATTTTCCTGATACAATACTTGATTTGTGCCCACTTTTATGACTTGTATATATGGTTAGTATAAGAAATTAAAAATGATACACCACGTCTTTTATGCTTAACCTGAACTTGGTCACAACTTGATGTTTGAACGCTTAAATCCGAACTTGATACTAATTGACATAGCTTGAAACTCTCAACTAGTACAAGTACGGTCGGGAGGTGAATTGACTGTGTCTTAGAAACATGAGTGGTCATAACTTGATCTCGCTGAAACATGACTTACAATTTGCGAGCTAAATCTAAGTTTGTCACAAACTGATTTAGAATCCAAATATAGCTTGACGCTTACGGACAATTCGAGCAAGGCTTGAAGCTAAATCGACCGTGTCTAGAAGCATCATACGAAATATCTTTGAACAACTTGAATTAAGGGCAGATCATACGAACAACTTGTTGTGAGGCTTAAACAACCTTAGAGAAGTTTGTAACCAAGTTAAAACAGAGTTTACATTTCTTGAAACCCAACAATTATGTTGCGAAGTGGATCCAATCGTGTATTTGACGTCATTGTATCATGTTTGTCTGACCGTGAGAACGAGGGCACGCATGAGCTTGGGTATAAGGGGCTGGAGGCACGCTCTTCCCATATAAATTCAGCATAAATTGCCATGGATTATCACCACAATGAGTATACGCAAAGTCTTTATAACGAAACCTTAGGGAGTCATGGCCAGAAATCATGTGGCAGTAGGACATTTATTAAATACCAAAGTAGGACAAATTTGGGGTATGACAGTATGAGAGATTAAGTAATTTTCTTCTGGAAAAGAATTTTATCAGAGGCAAAGTGGATACAACTCTCTTTTGTAAATCATTTAAGAAAAACTTGTTAATTTGTCAAATTTACGTAGATGATATTATATTTGGATCTACCAATATTACGCTGGGAAAGGAGTTTGATCTATCTATGCAGGATGAATTTGAGACGAGCATGATGGGAGAACTCAGATTCTTTCTGGGCATCCAAGTCAATCAAACTCCAGAAGGCACCTAAATACATCAGACTAAGTATGTGAAGGAGCTTCTAAAGAAGTTTAATATGACTAAAAGCAAGTTGGCTAAAACTCCAATGCATCCTACAAGCACTCTTGGTAAGGAAGAGGTAAGTAAGAAGGTAGATCAAAAGCTCTACAGAGGTATGATTGGATCTCTTCTGTATTTGACTGCTTCTAGACCTGATATTCTATTTAGTGTTTGTCTATGTGCCAGATTCCAATCAGATCCTAGAGAATCTCACTTAACAGTTGTTAAGAGGATTCTAAGGTATCTGAAAGGTACTACTAATGTGGGTTTGTGTTACAGAAGATCTGATGATTATAAATTAGTTGGATTCCGTGATGCTGACTATGCTGGAGACAGAGTAGAGCATAAGAGTACTTCTGGAAGCTGTCAGTTTCTAGGAAGTCATCTGATCTCTTGGTTCAGCAAGAAGCAACCTACAATTGCACTTTCAATAACAGAAGCAGAATAAATTACTGCTGCTGGTTGTAGCACTCAGATGCTCTGGTTGAAGAGTCAACTAGAAGACTATCAGATCCATGAGAGTAACATTTCAATCTTCTGTGACAATACTTCTGCTATATGCTTGTCTAAAAATCCTATTTTACACTCTAAGGCTAAGCATATAGAAATAAAACATCATTTCATCAGAGACTATGTTCAGAAGGGAATTATCAGTTTAAACCTTGTTGATATAGATCATCAATGGGCTAATATCTTTACAAAACCCCTTGCTGAAGATAGATTTAAGTTTATTCTGAAAAATATAAGTATGGATTTCTGTCCAGAAAAAAATGTTTACCAAAAGAAAATTTCCTCAGATGAAAATGTTTTAACTCTGAAGTATTACATCTATTTATTTATTGTTTATTTTTTTATTCATTTGTGTGTATCTGAACTAACAAGCCTCAGAGGATCTGAATGTTGGCTAACGTTTCATTTCTCAGAGAAGTTTCAGAAGCACATGCAAGCAAACACGTGTAACTCTGAATCTAAAAAGGTGGAGTGCACATTACTGAAATGACGTTTGAAGTATTGTTTTTGAATATTGAGTTTCTCGTTTTCCCCCAATATTGTTAGAATCATTAATTGCTTGAAATTATTATATACTTTTTATTAAATGCTAAGTGTAAACGTGTTGAACATGTGACTCTTGTGTGCCCTAATTTCTTCTATAAATACCACAACACTTCACTTTTCACACTTTTCACCCTCTCACACTCTTGTATGCATTTCTGTCTATTTCATTGCTTTCATCTCTCTCCCAAACCCAAAACCGTTCGTAACCCTAAATCTCTCTCAAGAACAACTATGGCTACTTCTTCATCAACTTCTACTTAATTTCAATCAACTATGGCTGTTGTCGCATCTTCTAACATGGGTGCTGTTGTTTTCAAAGAACCTGTTAGAACTCTACTCACACCATTTGACAAACTTGAAGTCTTGTGTGAATCCATTGTGAACTTTGAATCGATTGTTGAAAATGGGTTTGATCTTCGTCTCATTGTTGATGCTCAATGCTGGACAAAGTTCTTTGATAGGCTGATGGGACCAGTTTATCCATGTCTGGTAAAGGAATTTTGGATCCATGCCATCACATACCCTAAGTTCATTGTCTCATATGTTCTGGGAAAGGAAATCATCATAACTGAGGATCTGATAAGGAAGCTCATAGGTTATGAAGAAACTGATGGTGTTACAAATCTGCCAGCTGGGCGTGTTGATATGATTGATGTTTATAGGGAAGTTTGCTCATCTGGAGAAGCTTCTAACAAAGTGAAAGATCTGAAGCCAAACTACGGGATCTGGGCTAAGATATTTATGGGTTGTATTCATCACAGGAAGTCTTCAAACTCTCCTGATTATGTAAATACTGATCAGATGTACTTCATGTATTGTCTGAGTCAGAGCATAAAAGTGGATCTGCCTTATCTACTTTTCAATCATTTCTGGACTCAAACTTAAACACTTCTATCCAAAACGTCAAGATTTCGCTGAATCATCTGGTCAAACATCATTTCCATCTTTCTCTCGTCCTATGTTCATTATCCCAACCTTTATAATACCATCCCCACCAGAACAACCCAAAACACCATCTCTAGAAAACTTCCTAAAACCAAAACTTAAAATGGATGTTAGTACGCTATTTGATGGCTTCAAGAAGGAAATGAACTTGTGGATATCTTCTGTAAAGAAAGAATGTTTGTCTAGTGTGAATCCAGATGCTTCTGAAGCCACTTGGAACAGATTCATCTCAAGGTTCAACATTGTTGCTTCAAATCTTTGCACCATTTGCTCTGATGATGCAAAGGTGAAATTTGCTGAAGTTATCAGACAGATTCTTCTGAACATGAGTAGACCTCCAGTTCTTCTTCTGGACAATGCACCTGCTGCATAACCTATGTCTGAAGATACTCCTTAAGAAGCGGTTGTTGCTGAAGAAACTCTTGTGCCTAATCAGTCAGCTCTGATGATTGTGAAACAAGCATCTACTTCTGTGATTCAATAAACTGCATCTGCATCTGCTATGGTCACTGAGAGTGCTCCAGCTCCTGCATCTGCATCTGATCCTACTTCTTCTGAAATCAAGACAGAAAGACCAGATTTAGAAGAAAAGTTTGCTCTTCTAGAAGCCAGCAACAAAGAGATCAGAACATGGATGGTCAAGCAGGAACAAGCCACAGATGAGATTAAAACTTGGATGACTAAACAAGAGGAATCTACTTCTCAGATTACAGATCTTCTGAAGCTGATAGCCTCTCGCCAACCTTAGTTTCTTTTCTGTTATGTTTGTGCACTTGTTTGCTGTTTTTGCTGTTGATGATTTTGTTGTTTATCTGAATGTTTTCTAGATTCTATTTATCTATAAAGTTGACTGTTTCCTTATCTATTCTTATATTGTTTTTCTCTGTTATTCTTTTCTGTCTTAAAAAGTTTTTCTTTTTGATTATGACAAAAAGGGGGAGAAAAAGAAATTATGTTTGTTCAAATATAAACAGTTACTAAAATGGAATTCAGACATAATAATTTATAACTAACATTGAGTTTTAGTCTTTCAGAACTATAACGTATCATCTGAAAAAATTCATTGAAGTTACCCTGAGAATCCCCAAACCAGATCTTAATTCAAACCAGGTTCTGATTACCAGGCTCTGATCCTAAAAGTAAACCAGGCTCTAATTCTGGAAAGAAAATCAGTAAAAGTAAACCAGGCTCTGATTCTGGAAAGTATATTCTAACTAGGATTCTAACCAGGCTCTTTATCTGAAAAGTATACTCAGGAAAAAGGGAAGTATTTTCTTCTATTCGAGTATTCATTTCAGGGGGAGATTCTTTATCTTAGAGGGAGTTATATATTTATCCTTTTTATTGAACAAAATTTCCTATGTTTTTGTCATCATCAAAAAGGGGGAGATTGTTAGAACACAGATTGGTGTTTAATATATCTCTATGGTTTTGATGATAACTCTAATGAAATTTTGTATTAAGAAAATATATACTCTAATTTTGTTCAAGTGTTTTTATTTCAGATATTAAAGTAAATATTCTTATGGAAGCAAAAATGCATCTGAACAGTATTCTACGCAAAGTTCTGATGTATCAGAAGCAAGTCATCAGAAGACTCTGAGCGCTGCCAGAAGAGACTCTGAAGCAGAAGCTGCAGAAGACTCTGAAGCAGAAGCTACAAAATACTCTGAAGCGTAGTTGAAGAATTTGTATGAAGAGTTTCAAGCATTGTTTCAAGAAGACTCTGAATGTACTTTTCGCTGCAAGTACAGAGGCTCTATTATTCAAACTCTGCTCTGATTGATATTCTCGCTGAAGCACTTTGGCTGCAAGACTCTGATAACATCAAGACTCTTTGATAACTTTGAGACAGAAGCATTGTTGAAGAAAATATTATTCAAAGATATATCTATTGGCATATTCCAAACGACTCTTTCCTTATTCATGTATGGCACAGGAAATCGGACAAAAGGGATTTGTCTGAACATTCCTCTTCTGGGAAAGCTAAAGTCAATAGAAGACAAAAGGCTACAGCTACACAACAGTGCACGGTCTTTAAGCATTGGACCTTCAGCTCTATAAAAGGATGTCTTCAACAACATTTCAAAGTTGACGAATTGACGTATATTTGAGAAATCAAATTGAAAACTACTCTCAAGCTCTCATACAATTTATTTCATAATCTGAATAGTTTTTATTCGTTCTTAAACTAAGTGTAAATATCACAGTTGTGATATAGCTTTTCAGAAGCATCTTAAACACTTGTTTAGTTTACATTAATTTGTAAAAGGTTCCTTAAGAAGACCAAGTTGTGGTCAGAATTTCTTGAGAAGACTAAGACAGTTGTTCTTAGTGGTTGACACTGTAATTTGTTTGAATATAGTGGATTAAGTCCTTGTTGAGAAAGGAAAATCACCTTGGTAGGGTGGACTGGATTAGTTGAGTTCAACGAATTAGGATAAAAATACTGTGTTGTTTTTATTGCCATAATTTTTTCAAAACCCTTATTCAACCCCCCTTCGAAGTGTTTTTCTCACCTTCAGGTTATCCCCTACAGGTGATCTTCAGGCTTCGGTTTTTACGTTGAGTATTCAGACTCCGGCTCCTCCGTTGAACATCTAGGTTCCGACATTTTTTATCTGTGACGTTCTGCTTTACCCGAGAAGTGCCCAAACTCCATTTGGTTATATTAATCCTGATAAGTTTTGTATCTCTTGCTCTGTTGAATATCCAAGTTCCGGTGAAGACTCGGTTCGTGACATATTCCCTTTGTCCATCAGATGCTCTGGTTTGCTTCGTTGAGTGTTTACGCTCCAGTTGGTTTGCTTTGTTGAGTGTTTAGGCTCCGGTTGGTTTGCTCCGTTGAGTGTTTAGGCTCCGGTTGGTTAGTTTCGTTGAGTGTTTAGGCTCCGATTGGTTTGTTTCGTTGAATGTTTAGGCTCCGGTTGGTTTGCTTCGTTGAGTGTTTAGGCTCCAGTTGGTTTGCTTCGTTGAGTGTTTAGGTTCCGGTTGGTTTGCTTCGTTGAGTGTTTAGGCTCTGGTTGGTTTGCTTCGTTGAGTGTTTAGGCTCCGGTTGGTTGGCTTCGTTGAGTGTTTAGGCTCCGGTTGGTTTGTTTCGTTGAGTGTTTAGGCTCCGGTTGGTTTGCTTCGTTGAGTGTTTAGGCTCCGGTTGGTTTGCTTCATTGAGTGTTTAGGCTCCGGTTGGTTTTCTTCGTTGAGTGTTTAGGCTCCGGTTGGTTTGCTTCGTTGAGTGTTTAGGCTCTGTTTGGTTTGTTTCATTGAGTGTTCGTACTTCGGCTAGTTTTCATTTGTTGATGTGCTCCTCATCTCGTTGAGTGTCTAGGCTCCGGCAGATCTCATTGGTTCATTTTGATGTTTTCCCCAAGCAGAGTTACTTGTTACGTTTCTCTTTCTCCTAGCGGGGCATGTTTGTAATCAGAGCAGTTATCTCCAGAGATTCTTGTTTGTAGTTTTATTTCTGCGGTTGGCAAATCTCCGGGTTCTTTGGTATTCAACCGTCTTTTACCTTGATTGTGTGAAAGTCGTTCGCTCTTCACTCATTCAGGTCTAAGTCGCTTGAATAAAGGTAGCTGTTGCACCCCAAGTTTTGCCCAACCTTTTCTTTACTTGGTTTATGTTTCATTTTATTGTTCTAGCATATTGCATTGCATAGCATTTTACATTTACAGGGGATCAAGTGTTTGTCTGTGTACCACCCAAGAGGAAAGTCTTTATTGGTTTCAAGCTCAAGCAAAGGCACTGGTACAAACCATCCGAAGACTTCAAGGGGTCCATAAGGTTTTATCATTGGTGTAAGCATGAGGTAGAAGTTTGTTCAATACCTCAGAGGTCATGGTGGAGTGGAAGTGGTCACTCAGTTCATCTAAACAATGCCTAGGCAAAAAGGGTTGGAATTAGAGTTTCAATTTTAATCAGGTTAAAACTTGCTCTTGCAGCAAACTTTCTTCCATGGCCCTCCATATTTCTTAAGGTGTTTAGAGATGAGAATTGGATCATCAATTTTAATAAGAAGAACTTCAATTGATCAGTCAATTGAAAATCAGGAGGTTTGAAAAAGTCAACTGTGCAGTGAAAAAAGTCAACTCCTGACTTTTGAGGTCAAGATCATGATCCTTAATTTCAATATGACCAATAGGTGGAATTTGATCAAGAAAAGTCAAGGGAATCATGAAAAATCAAAGGTTGTTGAAAGTTGCCATTTTGGGAATTAGGGTTTTAGAAACTTTCCATTTTTGAAAAGTTTTATGTTTGGAACAGCCATTTTTCTTCATGATCAAGGTTTCAAATGATCCTTTGGCCAACATGAAAGTTGTTCCATATATCTCAAGCTTTCTTTTGAGTACCAATTCATGATCATATGATATTTGGAGCTCAAGTTATGATCAATCAAAGTTGGAGATTTCAATGATTTCAAAAGTTGTTAAGTTTGGGCAGATTTTTGCACCACATTGCAAGCCAATTTTCATCACCTTCTTGATGTCAAATGAAGCTTTGTCCTAAATGAAAGTTGTAGAGTGTGTTCCAAGCTTTCCAAAGAGTACAAGAAGTCTTCAATTGGATTTGAGAAGCTCAAGTTATAGATGTGCAAAGTTGGGGAAAAATAAGCCAATTTCATAACTTCGATTTTTTTCTAAGTTATTCATGAGCAGTTTGCTTGCCACGATTTTCAACCACAAATTTCATGATCTTCCAATCCTCAAATCAAGATAACTCCAACATGAAATTTGTTCTACTCCATGCCCTCTTTCATCTGAGTCCAAGATCAAAGTAATTGGATTTGTGAGCACAAAGTTATCATTAATCAAAATTGGTACATTGAACATTTTTGCCAAAGAATGAAATGTGGTTTTTGTTGTTTTGCTTTGGTTCATCAGCCTTAAAACTCTCCCATGCGCATGGGAGGTTGTGTTTGTGGCTACCAAGTTTTGCCAAAACCAGCATAATCCCTTTTTTTGCCATTTTCTCATTTTCAAATAATTGCCCAAATGAGCTATAAGCCAAAATCAACACAGCCCAAGGTCTTCCCACACTGTTGCAAGGAAAGCAATTGATGCAGTAGCTGCAGTACCATTTCTTCATCCACCCTTGATTCAAAAAGTGACCATGGAGATGAAAATCTGTCCATTCACCTTCTTGCCTTGGTCAAACCCTAAAAACATGATTTCATTCAGTATTTAAGCTAAGCATCAGTTCACACAAACCCTAGCCACCACTTGTGCGAAAATCAGAAGAAGAGCTTTTGACATTTCTCTCAAACTGCCCTAGAAAACCAGCTGTTTGTTTCAAAAGAAAAGAAAAACTTCAAAGCTTGGGAGAAGGAGGGATAACTTGCTGCTAGTTTTTGCTCAAGAAAGTCTTCAAGAGGTAAGCATTTCGTAACTCTCTATTTCATATGCATTTGTATCATTAAAACATGTTCTTATTTTGTTTGTGTTCTTAGTTTTTTGTTTAAACCTGCTGAGAGCATTAATGTTATGGTGGTCAGTAACTGTTGGCTTGTCATTATGGTGTGTGTAGGTTTTGGCTTATTTTCATAAAATTGTTAACATATATTGTTGTAGTGTGTAGTGTTTTTATGAATTAACATAGTTTTTTTTAGGTTATGCTAGGACCTTATGTTAGATTTTGTTTGGTTGGTGATGATCAACAATGCCACACTTAATGTTTGTGTGTGCTTGTCAGGGTTTCATAGGAAACAGTTGGCTTGAGGCATAATGATTAAAGCAAGAATGCTATACTGCTGCTAGGCCATTTCCTCATTGTTCTGTTTTTTCTTTATTTTGTTGTTGTCATGGTTGTGGTGATAGTTATGTTGAATTTATATTCATTAACACCAAGTCTTTGGTTGAACTTTCAATATCTGTCAACTGCACTGCAAGTATGTTTGTTTTTACCAATGTTGAGATGATTCATATTAATGTGCTTAGGCATATGAAGATCAATTGTGCTTTCTTGAAAGCCATTGGCTTGAGGCATAATGATTGGAAACAAGAACGTCTCTATCATTTCCTTGTTGATTATTTGTTGTTTATTATTGGGCATGTGATGAAAGGATCCATATTGAGTTATTAGAGATCAACATGGTCATGATTCCTAACTTAGGCGTTTTGAGGTTTGTTGTACACAAACTTGGTTTTCTGTTGTTAACTTATTGTGTGTGACCTGGTATGTATGGTTGTGAACTGCTGTTTGAACTGTGTCAAACCTGCTGAACTTTAGCAGGGCTGAGTTTTATTCTGTCAAGCCATTTCTGATTTCTTTGAGTTGTAGGCTTTGATTGGATTTTCAGCCATGTTACCATGAGTTCTTGGTAACCCTTGTTGAAATGATTCACTGGCTACTGTTGAAGCATGAGATGATCAATATTGCTTTGTCCACATGGCTGTCAATTCTGCTCTCCTTTACTTTACTTGTGTTAGCTTGGAATCTGCCTTTAGAATTTGGTTTTAAGGCTTGTTTTGTGCTTGCTCATTTTGTGTCCTAACTATTCTTGTTTTTCACTTTCAATCCAAATTGCAACTCTCACACCATATCATGTTCTAATGCCTCTTTGAGACATCCTTGTGTTCAGACTACATTTATGGCATATTTAGCATGTATACATGGTTCAAACTTGTTGATTTTGCATTCAAACTTTGAAAGTTAGTTTTGAAACTTCCTGCTCCATTGATGCTTCTATTTCATTCTAATCTTGTTTAAGTTTGCCCAAACTTATGACAGCTTGGTTGTTGTATACTGTTAGGACATTTGAGAAGTTTAGTTTTTTTTGACATTGTGATGTCAATGTTCATAGCCTTGGCTGTTGGAACTTTTTTGGTTTAAGCTTGCTTAATTTGTGCTTTTTGTTTTACTTGGAGATATGTGGAACATTAAGGCTTGAAATTATTGTGTTAAGCTCTTGGTCGTTGCTGCTTAAAAGAACCCTCTGCTCATAACCAAAACCCCTTTAAACTAGTGACTGTCAAGAAGTTTGATGTTGGATTTGATCATTTCCATGTTGTTAATTATTTTTAGTCTAGGTGTGATTAGAGCATTGCTTGCATTTGAAACTTTGATAGATTGTGCATTGTGTGACATGTTGATAGGAGCAATTTGTAAGTCATTTTCATGCCAAGTTGTGTAGTATGCTGCTAAGAACTTTGAGGCCAATGGTTAGGCCTGCTGAAATACACTTGCATAGTCTGTTCAGTTTTTTATCAATGCCTTTTGTTATGAATATGTCTAGGTTTGGTGTTTGTCAACTATTTTAGGCATAATTGTTTTCGCTTTGTGTTTTGATTTCACATGTGTGTTTTTGAAACCCTTGATGTATGATTTTAAAGCATAGTGTTAGGCCTTGTCCAGTTTTACATGAATTCCATTTGTGATGAGCATGTTCATATTTGTTGCTTGCTGTCGCTTGCGCGAAAATAAGGTGCCGGCACAACAGAAGAGTCGCCACCTTTCGTTATTTATCCCTCAGAGCGGGAAAGGAAACGATCGGAAAAACCTAACGAAAAAAGGGTAAGACAAGGTCATCGCAACCGTTGTCTGGATTCGGGAGTCGGTTACGCAAGGGGAAGGTATTAGCACCCCTCACGTCCGTCGTACTCGACGGGATCCTCGCTTGTTGTGTTTACGTGGACGGGTTGGTTTTATTCTATCTACCTATCAAGGCGGGCTAAAAAAGAAAAGAAAAATGACTCGGCAAAGCGTCGCACTTTATGCCTACGTATTCTCATCAGAGAATGAGAAATCAGAGTCAACGTAGTTCGGCCTACGAAGGGTTATGGGGGAAGGTAGCTCGCCAAGACATCGCCATCTTGTGCCTACGTACTCTCAACAAGCATGAGAGATCAGAGCTCACGTAGTTCGGGAAACTACGGTTTATTTCCTGTTTTTTACGAAAGAAGTGTTTTTTATTGTGTTTGCAATTTTAACCGCACTAGAGACTATGACCTGAGAGTGAATGCGTCGCATGTCACCCAAAGGGTACCATACTAAACATCCAGACTGTGAAAAAGAAACTCTCCCACAATCCTTTCTCAGATAGCTTAAGGCTCGTAACGTACGAAAGAAATCATTCATGATTACTGTATCTTAAACTGTTTTTGAGATGAGAAGAGAACAGGCCCAACTAGGAGGGAGACTATCAAGTCCTACTGTTGTCATGCCATGGATTCATCCTATGGTTGAGGTTTGAACAGGGAACTCCTAGAAGTTGTCATGCATAGGTTTCAACCTAAAATTCTATCATCAAATCCTTATCAAAGGAAATGAGAGTCCTAAGGGATCATGTCAATGATACACCAAAACAGACAAAGCATCAGCTTAACAGTAAAATGCATGCAATTCAAGTGAGGGAGGAAATGTGTGTGGGACTTCAGCCTCCACAAGCTCATCTCAACCTCAAGCCAGAATGGATAACAGTAATCATACTGAAATATAAAACAACATGCTATCAAGCAATAACAGTAAACTGCAATCATACAGATAAAATGAAATAAAATGCCATCAGGCAAATAAACCACATGGGCAAGGGAGCTGGGCTCTACCGAATACCCGCAAGCAAAGCCACACAGTAACAATACAAGCAGAGGGAGCAACTCAACCTCTAGTGCAATCATGCTCCTAGATCCTATGTATTCTAGATATGAACTTATTCTAATGCATCAAACAAGTCAAACAAAACATGCCAATACAGAAAAAGAAAAGAAAGCTGACCAACTCCTCTCTCAACCTCAAGCTTCAGCTTCCCTAACAACAGCTCATTCTTCAGACTTTCAATCACTCTTGACAAATAACAATTGCTTTTCCAGGTTTCAATCCTACAACATAAGTTTCAACTTATCTTCTCCCTTAAGCTTCAGCTTCTTGATCAGCTCCACCTTCAGGCTTCACTATCAACCATAAGTATCAACTGGTCTCCTTCAGGATCTCTAGGTATCAAGGTAAGTATCAACTTCCTTTGTTCTTCAAACTTCAGCTCTTCAGAATCACTCTCAATCACTTAGAAGTGTCAACTTCATCCTTCAGTCTTTACTTCATCTTCAGGGGTCTTCAAGTATCAACTTGCTCTTGTTGCTCTTCAAGCTTCAGCTGGAATGGTAATACTCAAGGATTCATCCTCTTCTACACTCTTCATTTAAGTATTCATCTTCAAACTCAAGCTCAAAATCTCTCAAGATAATCAAACCAGAGGAAATCACTTACTGGATAAGCTGAGGGATATTGAATTGCTTGTTGACCACCAAAGGTGACCTATAAGGGTTCAACATCAAAGGAATGGTTCCCTCAAAAGTTCTACTTCCTAGGTACAATCACTTATCCCTCCAAAGGAGAGAGGTGTATACCATGGAAGGACTTTGAATCATAGGGAGGAATGGAGGTGACAGATACCATCCATGTTTAAGAAAGAAGTTATCTAAGTCTAAACTCTTCCTAATCCCTAGCCCTAAAACAACAAAAAAGGAAATAAGATCAAGCTCTCAAACTCCTCAATGCATCTTCAAGTCTTCTACTATGCTCCTCAATGCTCCTTAGAACAAGATCAAGCTCTCCAAGCCCACAAAGCAAAGCAAACAAAAATACAAGCCCACAAGGGCAACACAAACAATCAACCAATACAAAAATCAACTAAAAATAGTATACTACTATATTAAATCCTAATATAATTTATAAGGGATCCTACATACCTACCCTTAATACCCATATATGTCCCATAGTCTAAATTGTCTTAAAAACCCAAAATTCTAATGTTATTATGGACCTATGTTGAAGTTTGACCTAATTCTACACAACCTAAAATTATCTAATCAAAACCATCTTAAAATTCACCAAAAAATTATGGAATAAATCCAGGGGGAAGCTAAAACTTATATCTAACTATCCTAAAAAGAATGACCTAAAAATACTAAGGGAACTACCTAAACTAAATTCTACAAAATCATTTATCAATATAGAAGAAATAAAATGCAATTAAACTGAAAAATATACAAAAAATACTAAAAATGCATGAAAGGAAAATATTTTTATTTTATATTTTTCTTGACAAACATATGAAGTAGGAGAAAAAACGCCCATTAAAAAATATTGAATTTTCAATTTATTATGATTTTCTAAAGTTTGAAAGAAAAATGGAGAAAAATAAAATGGAAATTATGAGATGGGGTGCAAGAAGTAAACAAATGCAGTTCAATTCACATATGGGCCCAGACTGGGGGGTTTGGAAAGCAATGCGCCAGGGCCCATTTTAATCAGAAAACAATTAATAAAACCAAAAGAAAATGAGAAATCAGCGGTGTAAAGAGTAATGATTTTCGGCTCATTATGGATTGGGCCTCACGCGTGGGGTGTGGATAGTCATGATTCACTAAGCCCAAAATTCCTTTTAATGAAACGCGGCGTTTCATTGGGGTTTCAGACTCCCTCCAAAACGAAATTGAATCTCGTGCGTTGGATTAGTCTTTGAGTCAAGAGTCAGCGCATGATCTCACGGTCCAGACTTCATCTCTAACCTCCAGCCTAGGGTTTTCTGAAACCTCCATGGAAATGCAGCATGAAGCTTCATCTTCCTCAACTCGAATTCCCTCAAAACTTCATCAATTCTTAAAATTCAAGACCCTAATCCACTTGATTTCTCATGCTGAACACGATTATACCCTCAAAATCAACCGAAACCTCCTAAATCCATGAACCCGATCCATGATCCAAAATATACTCCATCATCAATCTTAACAATTCTTGAAATTAAATGTCTCAGATCACTCACCAACTCACCCTGAACATTTATTGATATTAAACTAAGCTCATCTCTCAATATAACAAGAGTTCTTGGTCATCAAAGAAATGAGGTCCCTAGTTCAATCTTCACCAATTCTCTTCAAACTATCCAAAATCCATCACCTATTGGTCTCTAATCATTCTACACTAACAAATTAACTTAAACATGCCTAAAACATAGTGTAGGAAAGAATTTATAAACCTGGTAAAATCAAGTGAACAGAGGTAGTAATCCTTCAATTCAAGCCTTGAATCTTTCCCAATTCTTTCACTGAGCAATCTTCTAGCTTCTGTATGCAAAAAGAATGGCTGAAAATGCTTGATTCTTGGAAACCGATTCTGAAATGCAACCTTGAAATTTCAATCTCCAACTCTTCAATTCTCCATGGATGTGATCTCAGTTCAATCTGCACAACTTCAATATGATGTATGGAATGTGTTTGTGTGAAAAAAATGAAAGGAAATGAAGAAGAATGAAGAAATTGATCTTGACTTGCAATAAAAGAATTTGGATCTCACTCTCTCTTCTCTACACCAATTCCCACCAACCTTGCATCTGAGCAAGTTACAATCATCTTATATAGTGGTTTAGAATCATCTAGAACCCTCTAGGATCATCCAATGAGAAATTGAACTTTTCATGTCATGACATTTTGAATCCAATTCTCCTTACATGCTATCTCATGCCAAGCTCCTTGTAACTACCAATTCTGACTTGAATTTATCCCCACATGAGATTTAAGATGAGTTACAATGCTTAACTACCTTGATTATTGAGTTCTTTTGAGTTTTGGTTTGGTGCCTTAATATGCAAGTAAGCCAATTCCAAAGCATCCCTATGATCCAAGCCTCAAATCAAAATTGTGGCTGAACCATTGTTCTTAGAATATCATTTGGAGTCAAAATGACCTATCACATGACATGGTTTGGACTTATAACTTGTGATTTCCATTTTTCAATTTCATCTTAATTAACTTATGCCTCATTTTTAGGCCATTTTTATCACTTTTTGATACAAGCCTTTTCAACATCTCATGACCTCCCTACTAGCCTTAAAACATCATTCTAAGCAAGTTTTATGTTGAAGATTTTTCCATTTGAAGCTTGGAAATAGGAGATATGGCCTTATGCTTGAAATGACCTATAACCTCCAAATGACCAAAATGCCCTTGGCTTGTCAAAGCCATAAGTTGAGTTCTACAAATCCTATCAAGGACTTCTAGTACTCTCTAGAAATCTAAGACGATGCTCTTCAACATTCATGTTTACCGAGAGTTCATAGGAATCATCCTACTAGGGCAAAAGTTGGATGCAAGTTGGGTGACTTTCAAGGACCCAGATTCACATACCTCAGATGACCTGTAATTTGTCAAAGCCATAACTTGAGCTCTACAAATCCTATCAAGGACTTCTAGTACTCAAATTAAATCTAAGAACAAGCTCTACAACATTCATGTTGTGGGGAAGATGAGATGACAATCACATCTTGAGCTAAACTGCCTTGAAGATAGGGATCAAACTAGGGGATTTTACACTGTCAATCCTTAGAAACCCTAGCTTAAAACTTCTCAAACTCCTCAATCATGATGAGTTGGTCTAGGAATCATCCTTATAGAACTTCAATGCATCATTCCATGATCACATGGCTCTTGGATTAGGTCTCAACCCTCTCCAACTCATCAGTTGACCTAGGGTTGACCCAGTCAAACCCTAATTCCACCACTCATGGCTGAATCTTCTGAATTCTTGTACAATGACCTCTCTAGGCTTCCTGATGGCTTTCAAGACATCTCATAAGCTTTCTCAAAGCTTCAAGTCCATCCTTATAGTCTCAGAATCATCTGAGGAGCACCCACAACTCTCAAGTTATGAGGCACACAACCTTGGTTTCAACCAATTCCTCTGAGGATCTCTTGGGTTCTCTGATAAAGGTATCAACCTTTGAACACTTGAAAAACCTTCTTGGCTAGCTTCATAGCCTCATACAAATCTTGATGGGTAAATAAATGTTGGTCAAATTTTGGGGTGCAACAGCTGCCCCTATTCAAACGGCTTGAACTTGACTGGGTGAGGAGCGAACGGCTCTCAGCCAATCAAGGCGCGAGACGGTTGAATACCGATAAACCCGGAAATTTGCCAACTGCTCAAGTACACGGTACTCTGGCGGGAACGAATCTTCGAACACTGAAATAATAGCTGCACGGCAACTAGCTGCACGACAACTAGCGTACGAGGCTGCCTCCACCCACTTGGTGAAGTAGTCGATAGCTAC
This sequence comes from Lathyrus sativus, assembly GCA_963859935.3. Classification (NCBI taxonomy): domain Eukaryota; kingdom Viridiplantae; phylum Streptophyta; class Magnoliopsida; order Fabales; family Fabaceae; genus Lathyrus; species Lathyrus sativus. Next base: position 464,979,647 of record OZ012738.1, read on the forward strand.
CAAAATAAAGCGATGATCATTAGATGCAGTGGGCTCGATCTTGCCTATCATGTCGATGCCCCACATGGAGAACAGCCACGGAGAGGACATGACATTCAACGGGCACGGCGGCACATGAACTTTATCAGCATAAATCTGACATTTATGACATCTCTTCGCGAATTTAAAGCAATCTGATTCCATCGTCAGCCAGTAGTATCCTGCTCTCAGGATCTTTCTCGTCATGGCATGCCTGCCGGCGTGCGTACCAAATGTGCCTTCATGGACTTCTTCCATGAGCATACTCGCCTCTTTCTCATCTACACATCTGAGTAGCACGAGATCGTGGTTTCTCTTATACAACACTCCATCAGGATTGAGATAAAAGTTTCCAGACAGCCTCCTCAGAGTCTTCTTATCCTGGGTTGACGCACCCGCAGGATACTCCTTAGTCATAAGGAAAGTCTGGATGTCATGGAACCATGGCTTGCCATCGGCGGCTTCCTCGATTGCAAAGACAAATGCAGGTCTATCAAGACGCGAAAGGACAATTCTTGGAGCCTCATTCCAAAAATTGACTTTATACATTGAAGCCAACGTGGCTAAGGCATCAGCCATTTGATTTTCTGCCCTGGGCACATGATGGAGTTCCACTCGATCAAAGAACGGAAGTAGCCTTCTGGCATAATTCATGTACGACACCAAATTCGATTGGCGAGTCTCCCACTCCCCTTTAATCTGGTTGATCACAAGCGCCGAGTCACCATATACGTCTAGGTTCTTGATTCTCAAATCAATTGCCTCTTCTAGACCCATGATGCATGCTTCGTACTCCGCCTCGTTGTTGGTAACTGGAAACGTCAGCCTCGCAGTAAATGTGATATGGGATCCGTGGGGAGTCGTGATGATAGCCCCGATGCCACTTCCATAGGAATTAACCACTCCATCGAATATCAGTTTCCACTGGGATTTCCTATCTGGCCCCTCGTCGGGCAACGACTCATCGCAGTCCTTCGCTTTGAGAAACATAATATCCTCGTCAGGGAATTCAAATTTCATCGGCTGGTAGTCCTTGATCGGCTGTTCGGCAAGGTAATCAGACAATACGCTTCCCTTGATGGCTTTCTGGGACACGTACTGAATATCATATTCCGTTAACACCATTTGCCATCTGGCAATCCTGCCCAAAAGAGCCTGCTTCTCGAAGACGTACTTGATCGGATCCATCTTCGAAATTAGCATAGTGGTGTGATTGAGCATGTACTATCGTAGACGTTTGGCAGCCCAAGCTAGTGCACAACACGTCTTCTCCAGCATCGAGTAGCGAGATTCACAGTCGGTGAACTTTTTAATCAAGCAGTAAATGGCATGCTCTTTTCTGCCCGTCTCGTCGTGCTGACCGAGAACACACCCCATACTATTCTCAAGAACTGTCAAGTACATGATTAAAGGCCGTCCAGCCACTGGGGGTATCAAGATTGGAGGTTCATGGAGATACTGCTTTATCTTATCGAATGCCTTCTGGCAATCCTCATTCCAAGTAATCGCCTGATCTTTATTTAAAAGCTTGAACATCGGTTCACAAGTGGCCGTGAGCTGAGAGATAAACCTCGCAATGTAGTTTATTCGGCCCAAGAAACCACGAACTTCTTTTTCTGTTTTCGACGCTGGCATTTCTTGAATGGCTTTTATTTTCGCAGGATCAACCTCGATGCCTCGTTCTCTTACGATAAACCCCAGTAACTTTTCGGACCGTACTCCGAAAGTGCATTTGTTAGGATTCAGCCTCAACCTGAACTTCCTAAGCCTCTCAAAAAGCTTCAATAAGTTGACCAGATGCTCTTCCTCCGTTTGGGACTTCGCAATCATGTCATCAACATAGACCTCGATCTCATGATGAATCATATCATGAAACAAAGTTACCATTGCTCGTTGGTAAGTGGCCCCTGCGTTCTTCAGACCGAAGGGCATTACCTTATAGCAAAATGTTCCCCAGGGGGTGATAAACGTCGTTTTCTCCATGTCCTCCGGCGCCATTCTGATCTGATTGTAACCGGAGAAGCCATCCATGAACGAAAACACGGAGAACTGGGCTATGTTGTCGACCAACACATCGATATGAGGCAACGGGAAATCATCTTTAGGGCTCGCCCTATTCAAATCCCGATAATCGACGCACATGCGTACCTTACCGTCCTTCTTCGGTACAGGCACTATGTTGGCGACCCACGGAGGGTAAGTGGTGACCGCTAAGAAGCCAGCATCAAGCTGTTTCTGCACTTCTTCTTTGATCTTAACGACCATATCTGGTCTCGTCCTCCTAAGCTTCTGCTTAACGGGAGGGCAATCTTCTCACAGCGGCAAGTGGTGGACCACGATGTCCGTGTCAAGTCCGGGCATATCTGCGTATGACCAAGCAAAGACGTCACTATACTCTCGATGCATCTCGACTAATCTCTGCTTGACATAACTCTGCAACGCAGCCCCTATCCTGACGTTTCTGACGAGCTCTTCAGAACCCAGATTTACGATCTCAATTTCCTCCTCATGAGGCAGAATAACCTTTTCCTCTTGTTTCAACAAGCGGGCCAACTCTTCAGGGAGGTCTTCGTCTTCATCAATCTCTTCTTCGGCTTGATAGATCGGGCAATCAAAGTCGAAGTGAGCCGTAGAAGGTCCAGAGTCGATGTCATCTGTTATGTGGATCCTGCAATAACAAGGGTTAAGTTTAAAACAAGAATGTGCAGGTTAGCACAAACCCCATTGCCATTTTGCTGTTTTTCAAAACAAATATAAAACAGGAATAACAGAGATCACAATATTTGAATACGAAGAAAACGCCTTTGATTTATTAACAAAATGCATGTACATAATCCAACAAGGCCCTGACAATAAAACCGCTATGCCCCGGGTAGGACAAAGGGTTGTACAGTGATTGGAAAAAGTAAATCATTACTCTTCACTTGTCATCGGGATGATATCCTTGATGGTCCAATTGTTGAGTTTCTCGCCCGGCTTGCTTGGCTGAATCCAAGAGTCGAGATCACAATCGCTATCCCCGTTGTCTTCAGACGCCGCGTTGATGATTTCGAAGATCACTCCGCCACTGGTAAATAGGATCGGCCCCTTGCCCCGTGACGCGCTGCTAGACGAAGAAGAAGAAGCTTCAGCTCCAGGAGAATACCCCAACCCAAACTTATCTTGCTTGTTCGGTATCTCCAAAACATGCCCCCAGCCTGGGGTGGATCCGGCTTCGACGACAGCCCGAGCTTCTTTGAATGAGGAGAGATTCATCTCTGGCTTCTCTGTGACTACATGAGCTACTTCCTTCACCTTGACGGCTTCAAATGCTTGGCAAAGAGTTTCATGGATTTCGCCATCCATTTCCACATACTTAAAGGATGACAAATGGCTCACCATTATGTCCTCCTCACCGCATACGGTCACTATGCTTCCCCCGACAGCATATTTGAGCTTTTGGTGCAACGTGGAGGTCACGGCACCAGCAACATGGATCCATGGACGGCCTAAGAGGCAACTGTAGGCAGGCATGATGTCCATGATATAAAAGACCGTGTCGAACGTTTCTGGGCCGACTTGGATCGGTAGGGTCACCTCCCCGAAAACGTGGCGTTTAGTCCCGTCGAATGATTTCACCACCAGATCACTGGGTGTGCAGAGCAGTCCACGAGTGTCCAACTTCATTAAGGCCTTCTTCGGAAGAACATTCAGCGACGAACCCGTGTCCACTAGCACGTGCGACATGATTGTGCCCCTACACTCTATCGAGATGTGCAGGGCGCTATTGTGGTTCCTCCCTTTAGGCGTCATCTCTAAGTCCGTGAAACCTAGCCCATTGCCAGCATTAACGTGGGATACCACCTCTTCCAGCTGATTCACCGATATCTGTTGCGGTACGTAGGCAGCGTTCAATACCTTCAGTAGCGCGTTGCGGTGCGCTTCAGAACACAGCAACAGGTTGAGAATAGAAATCTTCGAAGGCGTCTGATGGAGATGGTCTACAATCTTGTAGTCGCTCTTTTTGATCAACCGCATAAACTGCTCGGCATCTTTGACCAGCAAATCTTTCTCTACCCCACACGGGACCTCTTCGACGACTTTGCTTTTACCCTTATCAACCGCATCAACTCTGACCGCTTTATCTGCCGCGACCTCTGGCGGTGCAAATACGCTTCCGCTACGGGTAATACCACTGATTCCTGCGAGATTCTCCACAGTCGACCCATACGGTTCCAGCTCCAACTTTTGACCGTTGCAATAGACTTCAGCCCCATAATGCCACGGAACGGCGTTAGTGCTCTCGAATGGTATCGGCCCGGCTTTGGTAATAGTGATTGTAGGCGGTCTGGGCGCAGAGATGGTTATCGGCCGGCGAGGGATGGTGATGGTGGCAACTTCATCGGCCTGCTTCAACACTACCTCTCCTGATACACTTTCAGCCCTCCGGCTGAACTGCAGAATCCCCTCAGTCATCAGACTTTGGATTCCTTCTACCAACTGCTCACATCCATCAGAATGTGTAGCACAGTCCATGCATAGTTCTCCGCACCCTGGAAAGAACCATTTTTTCAACAACTTAGCTTTGACAAAGCTAAGCGGAGTCTTTAGGTCTTTGACATCAGTCAACAGATCTGCGTTCTCTTCTTCGATAATGGCGTTCACTCCGCCTCCCCTATGATTCGGAATAGGATTCTTCGTAACATTGGGCACATTATCGGAGAAGTTAATAATTTTGGCATCTACCAGGTCCTGCACCTTGTGCTTAAAGGCTTTGCAGTTCTCGATTGTGTGGCCTGGTGCCCCTGTATGGAAATCGCAAGTGGCATTTGCCTCGTACCCTGGTGGGGGTGCCCCTGTCAAGGGAGCCATCGTCCTCTTTTGAACCAACTGAAGCTGAAGCAAAGTCTGCAAGAGTTGCGCGTACGACATGGGCGGTGCTTCTAATTGACGGTTTGTCAAAGATGCCCGGTTCTGGTACATTCTATATCCCTGCTGATTCGGTTGTTGCTGCTGCTGCTGCGGAGCTACTAGGATATTTATACTGGCTATCTGCTGCTGAGGGCCTTTGCCCTTTCTTCGAGCGTTGGTCACAGCGCTCGCATCTCCTTCTCGTCGTTTACCAGCATAAGGTTTCTTTCCACCTCCTCTAGCTGAGGATGACTCACCTTGGATTTTCCCGATCTTGATACCATTCTCGACGTGCTCGCCCATGGTAATGAGAGCCGAGAACGTCCCATACATACCGCTGACTAACTTTTCATAGTAAACCCCTAGGAGGGTAGCCACAAACATCTGCATGAGCTCGCGCTCAACCATCGGCGGCTGAACCCGAGCTGCCAACTCACGCCACCGCTGGGCGTACTCCTTAAATCCTTCATTATTCCTCTACGAAAGGTTCTGGAGATGGACTCGGTTCGGGGCCAAGTCGCTATTGTACTGGTAATGGTGGACAAACGCTTCAGCGAGATCTTTCCATGTGCGCACGCTAGTGGGCTCCAGACCCATGTACCACTCGAGGGATGGCCCAGAAAGACTATCTTGGAAGAAGTGCATCAGCAACTTCTCGTCTTCGGAATAGGCAGACATCTTCCTGTAGTACGATCGCAGGTGGACACGAGGGCAGGTGGTGCCCTTATATTTCTCAAAGTCGGGCACCCTGAACTTAGGAGGTACCTTGAAATCAGCAATTAACCCCAGCTTGGACATATCAACGCCCAAAGTATTCTGATTCTCAATATCTCTCATTTTATCTTCAAGTGCTTTGAACCTGAGTCGCGCTTCGGCGTTCAGCTCCCCTTTCGCACCTCTTTGAGAGAACACATCATCCTGATGATCCTCAAGCCACGGTTGAGGCACCGACAGATTCACGACGCCAGCATTGCCATTACCCGGCCCGATATTGACATTAGCTCCCAGACTCCCATTACCGGCTCCCGTCGTATTGAGTCCGATGTTGGCCATCACGTTGCCATTAGCACTGCCGTTGCCCCCGGCAACAGGGACACCATTCTTCGGAGTATCAACTGGTGGAGGAGTAGGCACAACCCCGCCATGAAGTATGTCGTTGCTATCAACCCTGGAGATCAAAGGCTGAACCAAAGTCCTGAGCTGATCTTGACCATTGGCGACCACTTGCATAAGTTCCATAAAACGATCCATCCTCTCGCGGAGCTCCTGAACATCTGTCTGCACTTGATCCATGATCCTGGTCCGATTAGCTCTAGTTGGATAATAGTGAATTAGTCTCTGATCAATCCTGGAGTCACCGGGAATAGCCTGGGACCTGTAAACCTGAAAAACCTGTAAACACCAAAAGGTTAGGAAAAACAACAAGATGCTCGTCATACAAATGCTTCATGCAAATGCATGCGTGTGTCTGTGTGTTTGGGAGATTTCCCCCGATCCTAGTGCCTGAGTGCCAGTGCTGATAATAATATGAAGAAGAAGTCTGAGTCCAATCATGGAAACAACAATCTCATGTATAAAGAAAGCCTATCGAGGTAGTACATAACATCAGCGAGTACAAGACGAATCAACAGCGTGACCTCAGCCAACAAGCCTGGTGATGGTCAGCATACAACAAAGATCAAAACAAAAGGCATACAACTAGTCAAGTACGGCCACTGGCGCGATACTCTTCTAACAACTCCTTCGTCTCTCGATGATCTGGCAGAGTGAGTAACCCCTCGACGAGTAATTCTCTCTGCACAATGGTATACTGAAGCCCTTCGATCGAACCTTCCCATGCTCCTTCGCCGAAGCAATCTTCTAACTTCCGCTTTTTGGACTCAAACGTCAGCTTGCGCTCCTTCAGGTTAGCGAGAGCTTTGTTGAGCTGGCCTTCGGCGGCGTATCTGCGGGCGGTTTCTTCATCAAACCTCTGTTCACTGTCCCTCACCTCGGCTTCCAGCTTGGAGATCTGTAGCATCAGCTTATCCTCCCGCTCTTTCCTGGTGGCCAGGGAAGCCTTCCAGTGCTGGTTGAACTTGGATATCCTCCGATATGCCTCGTCCAAATGCTGCTTTTTCGTAGCCAGTACGTCGTTGACAGCCTTGAAGTCTCGACCCATGCGTTCACGCTCGGCTATCTGTTTAGTCAGGTCTGTACCCAGCTGGTTCACCAACTCTTTCTGCCTTTTGAAAGAATGAACGGCCTCGTTCCTCTCGCTTCGGAGCTGAGCTAATTCCTTCTCCAGTTCTTCGTTCGCCCGCTTCAATTCATCCCGCTCAGCTAATACCTGGTTATGCTGATGAATGGGCACAGTAGTAGGCTCTTCGATTGTTGGAGGACTTTCTGGCTTGGCATGAGGAAACGGCATCCCTATAGCATTTACTCTGGCTCTGATCCAAGTCAAATATGGAGGGTAGGCTTGATTGTTGCTTTTTCCCAGCACTGGCTTTCCTCGCTTACTGATACCATTCCACGCGCGCTGAAGTTTGGACAACAGATCCCCTTCTAGAGTACCAGTGAGGTACAAAGATTCCTGTACCTCTTCATCCTTCAGCGGAGTCCTCAAGGCGTACGCGAACTGGCGGACCAACAACGACGGATTGTAGTTTTTACAGCCCTTCCTGCCTATCAGAGGCACGTTTGGAAACCCGCTGCAACTAAAGATCACCTCGGTACCCAACCTATCTCTGTCGAACCAGTCAATATCCTCTGCAAATAAACTCATCAGACGCTCAGGCCACTCAGTTGTGGCTGCAGACAAGACAAAAGGACCCCTCTTGGGCAGATGACTATCAAGCCATTTGTACAGCTAGGGTATGCAGCATGAGACATTCTTCCCCCTCCTGTTCTCATTCTTGTAGTGGACTGAGTGATAGACATCTCCTATCATGGTAGGGACTGGATTCCCTGAAGCAAAGATGTGAAACGCATCAAAGTCTACAAAATCGGGCATGTTAGGGAACAAGATAATGCCATATATGCACAAGGCGAGGATGGCATTGAACGCGTCCCAACATCCGTCCTTGGCACACTGTCGAGCCTTAACCACCAGAAACTGCAAGGAGAACCCAGGAACCTTGTTCCAACTAGTCAATACTAACTCGGAAGCGTCCAAATGAAGTGAAGGAGCTAAACCAGCCAGATCAGGCTCAGCATCCATATGAACAAAAGGCATCTGCCTCTTGATCGACACACCTAGAAAATCAGCATACTCTTCCAGCGTAGGTGCGAGAACGAAGTCCTGAAAAGTGAAACATCTCAGCGGAGGGTCGTAGAACTGCAGCAGAGCGTGCAACCCATTCAACTCGAACGCAGAAGGCTTACAAACTAAACTGAGCAACCTGCCATAAGATTTTCTGAACTCATCCCTTACAGAATCATCTGCTAGAGCTATTAAACCAGTCAACTTGGCCACATCAGGGACAGGGAACTTGTAAGCCACGGTCTTCCTCAGAGAGCCCATAACAATACAATAGGAGGCGAGAAATCCTGGATCGGGGAAAACGGTACCTGCAACACAGACACACGTTAATGAAATGCAAATGAACATGCAAACTAATGCAAAATGCAGTCATGCAATAATATATCCGGGTAACTGCTGTTGTGGAGATTCTGTATCAACAAAACCACTGATAAGAAGAAAACCCCGGTGCAAGACCACAAATCTGATCTGCCAAGAACAACCATCTGATAGGACCATATACACAGGATCATAACTCTTCTCTGTCAAGAACGAATGTATGATAATAAGGACCTCGGATGTATGATCAAGAAACATCTGCTGATGAGGTCTTCAGACCCCAAATCAAAAATCTGCTCTATCAAGAACAAACATACAGCTGCTGGCGAGATCTTCAGACCCCACTCAAAATCTTCTCTATCAAGAACAAACAACATCTGCTGATGAGATCTTCAGACCCCAAAAATCTGCTCTATCAAGAACAAACAACATCTGATGATAGGATCCTCTGATCAAAACCTGCTCTATCAAGAACAGACATATACCTGATGATAAGGTCCTCTGATCAAAACCTGCTCTATCAAGAACAGACAAATCTGCAACTGAGAAACCCTGGTACCAACAAAATTGATTCACTGTCAAGAAAACCAGGTGGTCTGAAGGTCAAAGTTTCCTGCAATAAACCCAACCCTGCTCACAGGTATGGACCTAAACTGACTCAAGGTACGGCATCCTATGCGTTCATCAGCGTCACAGACTTTCAGGAGGGGTGATACGATACCCAGAAGGTGTGGCATCACCAGCTCATGAAGCGGCCTCACTTAGCTGAATCACAAATGATCGGTCCCCAGAGTCGACAATCCACCAAACCAGCAACCGTATCAACCCAAAGGGTTGAAAGTGAAGCCAACCGGATGAACCTCGTCTGAGTGTGGATTTCATGAGACACTAGTGCCTGCAAAGCAAGCACGCGCCCACTAATTTCCACTCTAAGTCTATGGTGCACTCAAGCCTGGGTTTGGCTTCTCACTCATCAGAACTCCCATCCCACAACAGCACAAATAATCATATTATACTGAAAATAAAATGCGGGAAATAAAGTGCTAGAAGTAAAATGCGATAAATAAACGCAACTCAGCAAGTAAACATACAAGCGTTAGGATTGACTCTCAGGGAACCGTTGAAGTCCCCAGCAGAGTCGCCAGCTGTCGCTTGCGCGAAAATAAGGTGCCGGCACAACAGAAGAGTCGCCACCTTTCGTTATTTATCCCTCAGAGCGGGAAAGGAAACGATCGGAAAAACCTAACGAAAAAAGGTTAAGACAAGGTCATCGCAACCGTTGTCTGGATTCGGGAGTCGGTTACGCAAGGGGAAGGTATTAGCACCCCTCACGTCCGTCGTACTCGACGGGATCCTCGCTTGTTGTGTTTACGTGGACGGGTTGGTTTTATTCTATCTACCTATCAAGGTTGGCTGAAAAAGAAAAGAAAAATGACTCGACAAAGCGTCGCACTTTATGCCTACGTATTCTCATCAGAGAATGAGAAATCAGAGTCAACGTAGTTCGGCCTACGAAGGGTTATGGGGGAAGGTAGCTCGCCAAGACATCGCCATCTTGTGCCTACGTACTCTCAACAGGCATGAGAGATCAGAGCTCACGTAGTTCGGGAAACTACGATTTATTTCCTGTTTTTTATGAAAGAAGTGTTTTTTATTGTGTTTGCGATTTCAACCGCACTAGAGACTATGACCTGAGAGTGAATGCGTCGCATGTCACCCAAAGGGTACCATACTAAACATCCAGACTGTGGAAAAGAAACTCTCCCACAATCCTTTCTCAGATAGCTTAAGGCTCGTAACGTACGAAAGAAATCATTCATGATTACTGTATCTTAAACTGTTTTTGAGATGAGAAGAGAACAGGCCCAACTAGGAGGGAGACTATCAAGTCCTACTGTTGTCATGCCATGGATTCATCCTATGGTTGAGGTTTGAACAGGGAACTCCTAGAAGTTGTCATGTATAGGTTTCAACCTAAAATTCTATCATCAAATCCTTATCAAAGGAAATGAGAGTCCTAAGGGATTATGTCAATGATTCACCAAAACAGACAAAGCATCAGCTTAACAGTAAAATGCATGCAATGCAAGTGAGGGAGGAAATGTGTGTGGGACTTCAGCCTCCACAAGCTCATCTCAACCTTAAGCCAGAATGGATAACAGTAATCATACTGAAATATAAAACAACATGCTATCAAGCAATAACAGTAAACTGCAATCATACAGATAAAATGAAATAAAATGCCATCAGGCAAACAAACCACATGGGCAAGGGAGCTGGGCTCTACCGAATACCCGCAAGCAAAGCCACACAGTAACAATACAAGCAGAGGGAGCAACTCAACCTCTAGTGCAATCATGCTCCTAGATCCTACCTATTCTAGATATGAACTTATTCTAATGCATCAAACAAGTCAAACAAAACATGCCAATACAGAAAAAGAAAAGAAAGCTGACCAACTCCTCTTTCAACCTCAAGCTTCAGCTTCTCCAACAGCAGCTTAGTCTTCAGACTTTCAATCACTCTTGACAAATAACAATTGCTTTTCCAGGTTTCAACCCTACAACATAAGTTTCAACTTATCTTCTCCCTTAAGCTTCAGCTTCTTGATCAGCTCCACCTTCAGGCTTCACTATCAACCACAAGTATCAACTGGGCTCCTTCAGGATCTCTAGGTATCAAGGTAAGTATCAACTTCCTTTGTTCTTCAAGCTTCAGCTCTTAAGAATCACTCTCAATCACTTAGAAGTGTCAACTTCATCCTTCAGTCTTTACTTCATCTTCAGGGGTCTTCAAGTATCAACTTGCTCTTGTTGCTCTCCAAGCTTCAGCTGGAATGGCAATACTCAAGGATTCATCCTCTTCTACACTCTTCATTGAAGTCTTCATCTTCAAACTCAAGCTCAAAATCTCTCAAGATAATCAAACCAGAGGAAATCACTTACTAGATAAGCTGGGGGATATTGAACTGCTTGTTGACCACCAAAGGTGACCTATAAGGGTTCAACATCAAAGGAATGGTTCCCTCAAAAGTTCTACTTCCTAGGTACAATCACTTATCCCTCCAAAGGAGAGAGGTGTATACCATGGAAGGACTTTGAATCATAGGGAGGAATGGAGGTGACAGATACCATCCATGTTTAAGAAAGAAGTTATCTAAGTCTAAACTCTTCCTAATCCCTAGCCCTAAAACAACAAAAAAGGAAATAAGATCAAGCTCTCAAACTCCTCAATGCATCTTCAAGTCTTCTACTATGCTCCTCAATGCTCCTTAGAACAAGATCAAGCTCTCCAAGCCCACAAAGCAAAGCAAACAAAAATACAAGCCCACAAGGGCAACACAAACAATCAACCAATACAAAAATCAACTAAAAATAGTATACTACTATATTAAATCCTAATATAATTTCTAAGGGATCCTACATACCTACCCTTAATACCCATATATGTCCCATAGTCTAAATTGTCCTAAAAACCCAAAAATCTAATGTTATTATGGACCTATGTTGAAGTTTGACCTAATTCTACACAACCTAAAATTATCTAATCAAAACCATCCTAAAATTCACCACAAAACTATGAAATAAATCCAGGGGGAAGCTAAAACTTATATCTAACTATCCTAAAAATAATGACCTAAAAATACTAAGGGAACTACCTAAACTAAATTCTACAAAATCATTGATCAATATAGAAGAAATAAAATGCAATTAAAATGAAAAATATACAAAAAATACTAAAAATGCATGAAAGGAAAATATTTTTATTTTATATTTTTCTTGACAAAAATATGAAGTAGGAGAAAAAACTCCCATTAAAAAATATTGAATTTTCAATTTATTATGATTTTCTAAAGTGTGAAAGAAAAATGGAGAAAAATAAAATGGAAATTATGAGACGGGGTGCAAGAAGTAAACAAATGCAGTTCAATTCACATATGGGCCCAGACTGGGGGGTTTGGAAAGCAATGCGTCAGGGCCCATTTTAATCAGAAAACAATTAATAAAACCAAAAGAAAATGAGAAATCAGCGGTGCAAAGAGTAATGGTTTTCAGTTTATTATGGATTGGGCCTCACGCGTGGGGTGTGGATAGTCATGATTCACTAAGCCCATAATTCCTTTTAATGAAACGCGGCGTTTCATTGGGGTTTCAGACTCCCTCCAAAACGAAATTGAATCTCGTGCGTTGGATTAGTCTTTGAGTCAAGATTCAGCGCATGATCTCACGGTCCAGATTTCATCTCTAACCTCCAGCCTAGGGTTTTCTGAAACCTCCATGGAAATGCAGCATGAAGCTTCATCTTCCTCAACTCGAATTCCCTCAAAACTTCATCAATTCTTAAAATTCAAGACCCTAATCCACTTGATTTCTCATGCTGGACACGATTATACCCTCAAAATCAACTGAAACCTCCTAAATCCATGAACCCGATCCATGATCCAAAATATACTCCATCATCAATCTTAACAATTCTTGAAATTAAATGTCTCAGATCACTCACCAACTCACCCTAAACATTTCTTGATATTAAACTAAGCTCATCTCTCAATATAACAAGAGTTCTTGGTCATCAAAGAAATGAGGTCCCTAGTTCAATCTTCACCAATTCTCTTCAAACTATCCAAAATCCATCACCTATTGGTCTCTAATCATTCTACACTAACAAATTAACTTAATCATGCCTAAAACATAGTGTAGGAAAGAATTTGCGAACCTGGTAAAATCAAGTGAACAGAGGTAGTAATCCTTCAATTCAAGCCTTGAATCTTTCCCAATTCCTTCACTGAGCAATCTTTTAGCTTCTGTATGCAAAAAGAATGGCTGAAAATGCTTGATTCTTGGAAACCGATTCTGAAATGCAACCTTGAAATTTCAATCTCCAACTCTTCAATTCTCCATGGATGTGATCTCAGTTCAATCTGCACAGCTTCAATATGATGTATGGAATGTGTTTGTGTGAAAAAAATGAAAGGAAATGAAGAAGAATGAAGAAATTGATCTTGACTTGCAATGGAAGAATTTGGATCTCACTCTCTCTTCTCTACACCAATTCTCACCAACCTTGCATCTGAGCAAGTTACAATCATCTTATAGAGTGGTTTAGAATCATCTAGAACCCTCTAGGATCATCCAATGAGAAATTGAACTTTTCATGTCATGACATTTTGAATCCAATTCTCCTTACATGCTATCTCATGCCAAGCTCCTTGTAACTACCAATTCTGACTTGAATTTATCCCCACATGAGATTTAAGATGAGTTACAATGCTTAACTACCTTGATTATTGAGTTCTTTTGAGTTTTGGTTTGGTGCCTTAATATGCAAGTAAGCCAATTCCAAAGCAGCCCTATGATCCAAGCCTCAAATCAAAATTGTGGCTGAACCATTGTTCTTAGAATGTCATTTGGAGTCAAAATGACCTATCACATGACATGGTTTGGACTTATAACTTGTGATTTCCATTTTTCAATTTCATCTTAATTAACTTATGCCTCATTTCTAGGCCATTTTTATCACTTTTTGATACAAGCCTTTTCAACATCATTCTAAGCAAGTTTGATGTTGAAGATTTTTCCATTTGAAGCTTGGAAATAGGAGATATGGCCTTATGCTTGAAATGACCTATAACCTCCAAATGACCAAAATGCCCTTGGCTTGTAAAAGCCATAAGTTGAGTTCTACAAATCCTATCAAGGACTTCTAGTACTCTCTAGAAAGCTAAGAAGATGCTCCTCAACATTCATGTTGACCAAGAGTTCATAGGAATCATCCTACTAGGGAAAAAGTTGGATGCAAGTTGGGTGACTTTCAAGGACCCAGATTCACATACCTCAGATGACCTGTAATTTGTCAAAGCCATAACTTGAGCTCTACAAATCCTATCAAGGACTTCTAGTACTAAAATTAAAACTAAGAACAAGCTATACAACATTCATGTTGTGGGGAAGATGAGATGACAATCACATCTTGAGCTAAACTGCCTTGAAGAAAGGGATCAAACTAGGGGATTTTACACTGTCAATCCTTAGAAACCCTAGCTTAAAACTTCTCAAACTCCTCAATCATGATGAGTTGGTCTAGGAATCATCCTTATAGCACTTCAATGCATCATTCCATTATCACATGGCTCTTGGATTAGGTCTCAACCCTCTCCAACTCTTCAGTTGACCTAGGGTTGACCCAGTCAAACCCTAATTCCACCACTCATGGCTGAATCTTCTAAATTCTTGTATAATGACCTCTCTAGGCTTCCTGATGGCTTTCAAGACATCTCATAAGCTTTCTCAAAGCTTCAAGTCCATCCTCATAGTCTCAGAATCATCTGAGGAGCACCCACAACTCTCAAGTTATGAGGCACACAACCTTGGTTTCAACCAATTCCTCTGAGGATCTCTTGGGTTCTCTGATAAAGGTATCAACCTTTGAACACTTGAACAAACTTCTTGGCTAGCTTCATAGCCTCATACAAATCTTTATGGGTAAATAAATGTTGGTCAAATTTTGGGGTGCAACACTTGCCAACAGTTTTGAACATATATTTGCCTTGGACTTGTTTTTTTGTTTTGATGTGCTTATGTCTTGTGAATGTTGAGTCAATTGTTGTCATGAACATGATTAGTATGCTTTGTTTAATGTTGGTATTGTGATGTCAAAATTGTTGTTGTTTCTGTCTAAATGTGGCTTTATTGATTGAAGTTTTGTGGTAAACCTTTTAACCATGTTAGGCCTGCTATGTGTTTGATCTCATGACTAGTGTGAACTAGCTTGTAAGCTGTTGTTTAGAGCAAGTTGTTTAGGACTGTTATTACTTCTGCTCAGTTTTACTCATAACCATTATGCTAACATTATTACGACTATCTTGCTATGTGTGCAAACTGTCTTGGATGTGCCTACTGTTATGCATATAACCACTTGTCTTGTATGTGCCTTTGCCTTATGTTTGATTATGAAAGGAAGTTTGTTGGCTCTTAAATGCATCACTACTCTAAAACCTGTCTTATGAAATGGTTTAGTTTTCAACTGCCCTGTCTGTTTTCTTTGAGAATTAGCAACTCTTGTTACCAACATTTCTAACTTGCATGGTTGTCGATTTTTGGCCTGGTGTTTGGTTTTACTCAATTGCTACGTGATTGCCAGCTGATATGAGCATGACTTGGACTTGCACCAACTGTTTGAGCATTAAGAAGTTTGTTTTTTTGCAACTGTTATGGTTGGTTTTGGTTTTGAATGTTAAGATGTTCCTATTTTTGAAACATTGTTGTTGGTTGTTGTTGAGTCAAGTTATGATGCTTAGGTATTTTAGTATGAATTTGAGAACCTTGTTTGATTGTGCTCAACATTGATGACATGACATGAGCAGTTTGTGGAGGGGTCTGTTCAGACTAGTTTTTATGGGGATCTAAGAGTCATTTTGAATGTGTTATGTGCCTGGTACATGATGTGTTTTATTATAGTTTAATGTGAATCATAAATGAATGTCTGGCATGAACCATTGTTGAAGTTACACCACAAAGATCATGTTTCTGATTCTGTTGTTACTAATCTGTCATTGCAGCCTCTTGTTTTTTTTTTTTTTAAGTTTTCTTGCTGTCAGTTTGAATCAAATTCCTATTTGTTCAATCCATGTTGTGTTGTGTTTAAAGGTATATTGATTAAACTTTGTTAATTTTGGTTCTGTCATTATATTTTTTCCATTTTCAACTCATGTTCAAACCTTTGCAACTCATATGCCATTTCTTCATTCCATGTGTTTTTTGATCAACTTTCTGTTGAAGTTTACTCTACCTCATATTTATAATTTGCTCAGACCATTACATGACTTTGGCTGCACCTGTTTTAGTCATGAGGAACCAAATTGCATCTTAACAATCCTTTTAGCATATGCATTCGTGTTTTGAGTTGGGGTTATTATTTCACAAAATGGACAGCATCTTTGTGATCCTTGTGAAATTTCAAGCAAGATGGACTTTTGTTTCACTGAAATTGATTAAGATTTGAGAGAGTTTGGATTGAAAACATATTTTCATGTTTTCTTGTTTGGTTTTTCCCAGCCACACGCGTTTGTTTTGATATTTGAATTAATGGGGTGGCATTAATACACGGATGTATCGCCACCCCAGTGGTTAAACGCCTTGCCATATCACGCCCATGTCCTGAGGTCAAGCCCGGCTAAGGCATTTTTACTTTGATTTTATTTTAATTTTACATGTTATCTTTTCTTTCTCTTTTCCCATCACTTGCCACACGTTGATGAGTGGTTGAGATGGTCTGGTGTTCAGTCTTGAACTCCAAGGTCAAGGGTTCAACTCCTTGTGTAGACACTTTCTTTTTTAGTGACTTGTTTTTTTCTATTTTATTTTTATTTTTTATTTTATTCTTTTCATGTTTTGTTTTATTTATTTAAAAATCGTTTTAAACGTCAAAAATCCCAAAAATCATTTTCAAGTATTTTAATGTGTGGAATTATTCTTCATCTTCTTTTTTATTTCTTTTCCATTTCATTTCATCATTTTCTTTTCTTTCTTATTTCACTTGTGAGTGAATTACTTAGTATTTATTTGGCCTTATGCCATGATCCCCCTAGGATTCCTAGTCCCTCCGTTTAGGATGGGAGTATGAGAGACATTAGGTGTTCAATCCTATGCATGATAACATTAAGATAGTTTCATTCTCTTTCATCTTAATCTTAGGATCACCATTGCATGACAACTTTAGGTTTGAGTTTAGTCCCCCTTTAGTGTCCTTTCTCTTCTCATCTCAAAACCATCTTAACACACTTAATAAAGATAATGGATGTTGTGCCATGAGCCTTATACTTGGGAAATGGTGATTGAGGGGCCACCTCTCAATTGCCTAGAGTGTTTAGTATACATCCGTAAGATGATATGCGACGCATTCGATCCTAGGTTTTAGACTTTAGTATAACATGCATTATAAACACTCCAATTCAAAACACTTATTCTCTAAAAAACACAAAAACACTTCAAACCTTTTTCATCCTTCGGGATCTTAATCAGGAAAATCTTTTCAGATAAAAAAAGTGTCGTTAACTTTTAGTACTACCGCAAACGGTAACGCCTAAGTCTCCAATGGTCGAGCTGCATACACCAACTGCTAGAACTACTTGTTAACCCTACTCGGGTAAAACTTTTGAACCAACTTGTGGTCCCTTTTAGCCCGAACTACGTTTTCTCTGATCTTTCATACCAAATGAAAGTACGTAGGCAGAAGACGCGATGTCTTGGTGAGCAACCTTCCCCACTCTCACCCGTAGTTAGCCGAACTACGTTGACTCTGACTTCTCACTTCAGATGAGATACATAGGCACAAAGCGCCGTTGCTTTGCCGAGTCACTTCGTTTTCTTTTTTCCTTGAGCCTTTAGCTAGATAGTTTCAATCACTCTTTTAGATAGACAACAAGCGTGGATCCCGTCGAGTACGACGGATGTGAGGGGTGCTAATACCTTCCCCTTGCGTAACCGACTCCCGAACCCGAGATTTGGTTGCGATGACCGATCTAATCCCTCTTTTTGTTAGGTTTTCTCTGAGTGTTTCCTTTCCTTCTCTTGGGATAAATAATGCACGGTTGCGACTCTTCTGTCCTTGCCGGCCTCGATTTTTGCAGTAGCGACACTAAGCATTTCTAGGTTTACATTAATCGTTTGGGTGAAAACTTCGTTGTATGTTATTAAGGAGTGGAAAGAGAGCCACCAGACAAGAAGAAGTACCAAAACGAAAATACATTACAAGAATGGAAACAAATGCTAATCAACAAGTTGATCCTCAAGGAAGCGTTTCAAACACTCAGTCAAGCATGGGGTCTCAAAATACCCCATACCCGATCTCTTTGACAGGGGGATAGACATCACCACCCAATGTAGTGTCGGAACCAGCGCAGTACAGTCCATGATCAACATGTGTACGAACGTACACTCAACCTATGTTGGATTATATAAGACCTCAAAGTCCCAATTTCCCAACACTTCCAGGAAGTTCGATGTACAGGCCAATTCCTCCGCTAGGGTTTTCTCAACAATTGCTAAGGAACCAATCGTATGTTATGCCTACGTCACTAATGTAGAATGTGCAGACTGCTTCATCCATATTTTCAGAAAATTTGGTGTCTTCGCTAGTACAAGGAACTGAATTAGGTGGTCGAAACAATCAGAGTGTAGGCATTGGCTACTCTTGTGGAGGCAAGTCGCCACATATCACACATAGCTGCAAGACATTGGTAAATGCAGGTTTCGATGATGACAAATTCCCAGGATAGACTGGAAAGTATGAGTTCCAGATTCACTAACCAGATGCAACATATCTCTCAGCATATTATCCTTTTTCTAATCTTAATGTGTCTTAAAGAAATATACATTGAGTTGACAAACTGCAATCATGACTAAAGGCATGAGAAACCTCAAACTAACAATATTTTGTAGGACTACAGGACATGGGTCGACCAAAGGGTCGACGTATCCATCAAAAACAAGGGAAGGACTGTCAGTGCACAAAACATGCGTCGACCATTGGGTCAGCGCATGAAAGGATAATTTTCCAGCGGGTCAACGCATGAAAGCTTTGGTCGACCATAGGGTCGGCGCACAAAGGAAAAGAATTCCAACGGGTCAGCGCACGCCGACTGTATGGTCGATGCATACTGATGAAATTTCCAGAAATTCAAAACATCACAGGCCATGCGTCGACGCATAGACCTGTTATGGTCGACCACTCGCACGGAAAAACTGTTTTTAACTTTGTTCCCTCTCATATTTGAAATACTGTTGTGTTCTGAATTTTGTGGGCTCTATATATACTTTCTTAAACACTTGTGTCTAACAACATTTGATTTTCTTTTGATTCATGTGTTCAAAAACAAGAAAGAGTGAAATAGGTGTCCAAGATTCATCATCATCATCTTCAACCTCTCACAACATTTCAATTACACACAATCATTTTTGAAATGCATTTGTGAGAGATTCAAGGCGATAAGGTTCGAGGCTTAGATTGGAGAATCAAGCTCGGGTTGAAGATTGCGACATGTTCTTTCTTGAATAAAACCATTGGGGTTTTTCCCTCCAAGATTGGTTCTAATTTTGGGGTTTTTTGGACGAGATTCTTCATCAACGATCAATCGAGCGAAGGTGATTGTGAAGAGGTGGTCTTCACAAGTCTAGTAGCGGATTCGGTGACTTTGAAGGGAAGGTCTCGGGTTCGATTTGGTGCTGTTGAGATCAGTCGGAGCCAAAGGTTTGAACAACAACGTGTTCTTCAATAAGGTGGTTAGAGTCGGAAGTCCATCAACACAAATCGAAGAACTTGATTCAACTTGAATCAAGGGGCAAGGAGTGAAGGCAACTTTCAATACATTGAGATTTTTGTTGTAATTTTGCTGCTCAATCCTTGTATAAACTGTTCATTCAAATAGGTGATATCTATTCAATATATCTCAATTCTAGTTTTAGAATTGAGGGCAGACGTACCCCGAAGCGAGGACGACGGGGGAACTGCCTCACCAAATTACTTGTCTTCTTTATTTTCATCATTTTCGTTACCGCTCAAATAAGTAATTTTTGTGTAAGCTCTTGTGTCAAAACAGTGATATAAGTTGAGTAAGAGATTAAAACATTGTTTTTAACTCTAACGTACAACAAAACGTTGTACTAGGCTGATTGAAATCACTTACTCAACATAAACATCACTTGGAGTGTCTTTGCACACCAAGTGTTTGACATATTGCTTGAACCAAAATTACCTTACTTGTTTATCTAGTTTTGGTTTAATTTTGGATCATTGGAACTAGGTAACCTTGCAATTGAAGTAAATAATTGATAAGCATAGTTTGTGTTGTTATTCTATTTTTCCGAATTGTCATAAATCCATAGGCTTACGTATATCTGGTTTTCCAATAACCGTTCGTTTTAGACTATATTTTTCCTCGGTCGCTTCCGCACTTAAAACATTTTTAAAACCAATTTTAAATTGGTAGCGCCGACTCAAATTTTAATTGGGGATCTATTCAACCCCCCCTTCTAGATCTGTGCCATAGTCTAACAAGTGGTATCCAGAGCTCCGGTTATTCGGTGCTTCAAATACAACGAGATAGAAAATGGCAAACGAACCTAAAGGGGCGTATAATAGGGCTCCTGTTTTCAACGGTGAAAATTATAGTTATTGGAAAGAGTGTATGCGTGTGCATATAAACTCCATAGACAGAAAAATATGGAACGTTATCCTTAATGGTCCAATAGAAATTACTATGACCAATGCGGATAATGTAGTTGTGCCAAAGCCTGAAGCACAATGGACCGATGACGATGAGAAAAAATACAATTATGATTGGAAAGCTAAAAACATCTTAATATCCTCATTAGGTGTAGATGAATACTATCGTGTATCCCATTGTCCTACTGCTAAGGCCATGTGGGATTCACTACAAATAGCCCATGAGGAGACAAACGATGTTAAGTTGGCTAGAATCAATACATTAACTCAAGAGTTCAATCTCTTTTTCATGGAGCAAGGGGAAACCATTGCTGACATGCAAAAGAGATTTACACATCTCATCAATCGTTTACATTCATTAGGTAGGCATGTTTCCAATGATGTTGCTACTAATAAGATTTTAAGATGTTTAAACAGGGAATGGCAGCCTAAAGTGACCGCCATCAAAGAAGCACATGATCTTACCTTATTAGATTTAACAACATTGTTTGGCAAATTACAAGAGCATGAACAGGTACTCTTGAGCTTAGACCAACGCGAAAAGATGGAAAAGAAAGACAAAGTGAAGGTGAGTGAAAAGAAATCGATAGCTCTCAAGACTTCCTCCTCGAAGTCTCAAGCAAAAGAGCAAAATGATTATTCCTCGAGCGACGAACAAGAAGAAGACACAAGCGAAGATATGGGGTTGTTTGTTAAACGGTATAACCGTTACGTGAGAAAGAACGGCATACAACATTCCGAGAAGAACTTGGTAAACTTCCGGAAACAATCAACACACTCCAAGGATGATGACTCGAAAGGTAAAAAGACTAGAGGGACGTGCTACAAGTATGGAAAGCCCGGCCACTACAAACCGGACTGTCCAATGAATAAAAAGGGAAAGGACAAGGAATCATCAAAATCACACAAGAAATCATCAAAGTCTAGGAGAGTGTACATAGCATGGGAAAGTGACAGCGACTCTTCCTCCTCTGATGAAAGTTCTAGTGATGAAGAAGAGTCCGTGAATCTATGCCTCTCCGCCAATCAGAAAAATAAGAAAAAACAGGTACGTCACTCTAAATATGATAAGTCCTCAAATATGTCGCATTCAGAATTACTAGCCGCATTTCATGCCTTACATAATGAAGCAGTTGAAGCCTTCAAGAAACTTGCTTCTAATAAGAAAATCTTTATGTATTTAGAGCATAAGGTTAAAGAGTCCGAAAAGAAATTAGAGGACCTAAAGGCTTCCATTGTGAAAGGCAATGAATCGGATTGTAAAGACGATATAAACCCTTTCAACTTCGGGTGTGGCACTTGTCATATTTGGCAAGGTGAGGTTAGACACCTCAAGGCCAAATTAAACAAGGCACTTGAGCCTAAAGTTACATTTGCTATTGATAAAAAGGATTTTAGAAAAAGTATGATTAACCCATACCAAAAATATGCATATGTAATTAGGGATCAAGCAAGTGAAAGTGTCTCTAAAGTTGATTTTTCTTGCTTATACTGTTGCAGGAAAGGCCACTCCATTGGTAAATGCCGTTTTAGAAGATTTCTTGTTCCTAAAGGCATCTACCAATGGTTGCCCAAACGCAACCATTTTGTCGCTAACCTATTAGGACCCAATATGCCATTGGGTACCTCCTTGTGCTAATTATGTTTTGACAGGTGAAATGTGTCGAGACCACCGAGAGAAGATGGGTTCTCGATAGTGGGTGCTCAAGACACATGTCTGGAGACATATCCTTATTCATAGACTTTGTGGCTAAGAAGAAAGGGTATGTAACTTATGGTGATAACAACCGCGGAGCAATACTAGGTAAAGGTAGTGTAGGTAATCCCGCCTCTACTATGATTTCCGATGTATTGCTTGTCGAAAACCTTAAACATAATCTGCTTAGCATTAGCCAACTGTGCGACAAAGGATACAATGTATCATTTTCAAAAGATTGTTGCAAAATTGTGCATGAAAATGATAAGAAGAATATATTTAATGGTTTTAGAGTAAACAATGTATATATGCTTGACTTAAATGAAGTATCATTAACAAGCGACAAATGCCTCATAACTATGAGTGAAGACTCATGGCTATGGCATAGGCGTTTAGCGCATGTTAATTTTGACTTACTCAATAAGGTAGTCTCAAAAGACCTAGTCTTAGGACTTCCCAAAATAAAGTTCACCAAGGATCACCTTTGTGATGCTTATCAAAAAGGGAAGCAAACGAGGATCTCATTTAAATCCAAAAAGATAATTTCAACAACGAGACCTCTTGAACTTCTACACATGGACTTGTTTGGGCCGTCTAGGATCAAAAGTCTAGGAGGAAACTATTACGGGTTCGTAATAGTGGACGACTTTTCTAGGTTTTGTTGGACCATCTTCTTAGTAAGTAAAAGTGATACATTCGCCGCTTTTGAAAAGTTTGCTAAGCTTTCCCAAAACAAGTTAAATATAAACATAGTGTCCATAAGGAGCGACCATGGAGGTGAGTTTGAAAATAATTTGTTTGAAGAATATTGCGGTAACCATGGTATTGATCATAACTTCTCCGCTCCACGCACTCCTCAACAAAACGGGGTTGTGGAGCGCAAAAACCGTATTTTAGAAGAGTTGGGAAGAACAATGATTAATGAAAGTGGTTTACCTAAATATTTTTGGGCCGACGCCATTAGTACGGCATGCTATGTTTTGAATAGGGTATTTATTCGCCCCATTCTAAACAAAACACCGTACGAACTCTTAAAAGGGCGAAAGCCAAATGTCTCTCACTTGCACGTGTTTGAATGTAAATGTTTTGTATTAAACAATGGAAAGGAAAACTTGGGCAAATTTGATTCCAAAGCCGATGAAGGTATCTTTCTCGGATACTCTCACTCGAGTAAAACATATAGAATATATAATAAACGTTTACTTGCTGTAGAAGAGTCTGTGCATGTTACCTTTGATGAGTCCTACCCGAGAAATGTCGGAAAGGATAGTGTTGTTCATGGTGCAGGTACATCCACTGAAGACATACTCAAAAGTGGCGAGATAGGGATTGATCAACCTGACAAAGCCAAAGTTGAGGAGGATAAGGATGCACACCGTGATGCAACAGAGGAAGTTCATCCGCTTTCAAACGACGATCTTCCTCATGAATGGAAGTCATCTAAAGACCATCCTATTGAAAACATTATTGGAGACATCACAAAGGGTGTAACAACTCGTGCTAAGCTAAGTAATTTCTGTTATTACTTCGCTTTCGTGTCACAAATGGAACCTAAAAACCCTAAGGAAGCCCTACTCGATGAACATTGGTATTTGTCAATGCAGGAGGAACTGAATCAGTTTACTAGAAATGAGGTTTGGGACCTTGTCCCGCCTCCACGAGGTCATCGAGTAATCGGCACCCGATGGGTGTTTAGAAATAAACTGGACGAGAATGGAGTAATAACTCATAACAAAGCGCGTATAGTCGCGCAAGGGTATAACCAAGAGGAAGGCATCGACTATGAGGAAACTTATGCGCCGGTTGCCCGACTCGAGGCTATACGCCTTTTACTTGCTTTCGCTTGTGCGAAAGATTTTAAGTTATTTCAAATGGACGTCAAAAGTGCTTTCCTTAACATATTTATAAATGAAGAAGTCTATGTTGCTCAACCACCTGGTTTTGAGTCTCATGAGTATCCTGATCATGTCTATAAACTGAAAAGAGCTTTGTACGGTCTTAAACAAGCTCCTAGAGCTTGGTATGAGAGACTAAGCAAATTCTTACTTGATCAAGGCTACTCAAGAGGAAAGGTTGATACTACTCTCTTAATTAAACGTCAAGGAAAACACTTAATTCTTGTTCAAATTTATGTTGACGATATCATATTTGGATCCACTAACATGAATCTCGTAAGAGAGTTTGCTAAGCTTATGCAGGGTGAATTCGAGATGAGTATGATGGGTGAACTCACATATTTTCTCGGGTTACAAATCAAGCAACTGAAGGAAGGAACATTCGTGAGCCAAACAAAATATTGTTTGGATCTTCTCAAGAGATTTGACATGGCAAATGCAAAAGCCATAGACACCCCTATGCCAACTTGTGCAAACATGAGTAAAGATGAAAGTGGCAAAGATGTTGAGGTAAAAAGGTACAGAGGTATGATTGGCTCGCTTCTATATCTTACTGCTTCGCGTCCTGATATTATGTTTAGCGTGTGTATGTGCGCTAGATATCAATCATGTCCTAAGGAATCCCACCTAAAATCTGTCAAACGCATACTTCGATAACTATCTGGTACTCCGAAGTATGGGTTATGGTATTCTAAGGGTAATGATTGTTCTTTGGTGGGCTTCTCTGATTCTGATTTTGCCGGTTGTAAATCAGATAGGAAAAGCACCAGTGGCACATGTCACCTATTTTCAAACTCTCTGGTTAGTTGGCACAACAAGAAACAAGTGTCTGTTGCTTTGTCAACTGCCGAAGCGGAATACGTAGCCGCCGGTAGTTGTTGTGCGCAAGTCTTATGGCTTAAACAACAACTATTGGACTTTAATTTGAAACTAGAACGTATTCCAATATTGTGTGACAACACCAGTGCTATAAATCTTACCAAGAATCCAGTGTTACACTCGCGTACTAAACGCATAGAAATTCGACACCATTTTCTTAGGGACCATGTAGAGAAGGGTGACGTTGTCTTTGAGCACGTCGATACTAAAAACCAACTAGCGGACATTTTCAAAAAGTCGCTAGCCAATGAGCCCTTCTTTCATATCCGTCGAGAGCTTGGTATTCTCGATATTTTTGATCGGGGTTAAACAACTATGTTTTTGTACCACTAACAACTATGTTTTGTACCACTAACTATCGCTGTAAGTTTATTACAAGTACAAATCAGTGATTAACTATAGTAGTTCGTATAAAGGTGATACTGCTCCTTTCTCCTCCTCTTTCTTCTCTCTTAACATTCATGACTTGAAAACATCTATATCGTTATACAATCAGGGTACTTATGTATGAATATGACTGTTGCTGATTGATACTATGTGTGTTGAATGCAGGCCATATTGTGAAAAAAAATGCATAGCCATGATCAATAAGCAAATGCGACATGTTGCATAGCTTGAAAATTGAAAATTTTGAGTTTTTAAAAGCTTGAGTCGACCTAAACAGGACAATGGTTGACGCATGCTGTAACTTTTTCAAAATTATCAAAAACTGAACAGTATGCGTCGACGCATGCAGGGCTATGGTCGACGGCTCGCTTAAAAACCCAGAAATTTTTTGGTTTGAAATTCGTTCCACTTTCCCTCTTCCCTGCATTAAATGTGTTGTAATACTTTGACATGACATTTTGTCTTGTGAATTGCATCTAGTATCCTATATTGTCTCCTTGTCTTCTCCCTCTTCCCAAAAACCCTAACTTCTTCATCTATTAAAGACCCAAGCATTCCTCTTCTCCAACATTACTCCTAAACCATTATTCCTCTTCAAAGTTTCTCTTCCAACTCTCCAAAACTCTTCATCAATGGCTTCCTCTCTTCGCAAAACTACCGGTAAGCGATCAAGAGCATCTTCATCCTCTGCTTCAGTTTCGGTAACTGCTGTCTCGCTTGTTCACCCTCCTGCGGTTGAAAACTTTCACAAAAGTCTCAGCAAGAGGGCCATAGTTCCACAACATGCCTTCTACCATGCAACAAGTGAGCGCTTGCATCTCACTCGGCTTCTGTCCCTATTAGACTTTCAAGGGTTCGTAAACTTCCTGGAGTGTAATACAAAGTACAGTGAAGATCTGGTCAGAGTGTTCTACACAAATATGAGAGGTAACTTTCAAGACCAACACTTTCACACATCTGTAGGAAATAGACTAGTCAATATCAATTCTGAAGTATGGAATAAATATTTTGATATGACTGTTGATGCTGATGCACCCCCTCTCCATGAGGTAACTGATACTCGTACGGTGCCGGGTTATGAATATAAGAGGGCTCTAAATGGAATGCTCAAACAACCGTATCCAGAGGCAATTGTCAACAGCGATGCTTTTCCTCGATCAGTCACTGCCGGTAAACTAAACACAGGGGAGCACATTCTTCAATGGATTGTCGCTCGTATTCTACGACCGAAGAAAGGTGGTCTGTCGCGTGTAGAACAAGCTGAGGTACATCTTATCTACATTCTGCAAAACAGGATAAAAATAAATTGGCCTTACTATATTGCTAGCAGGATGTTTACTCTAAGAGACTCAAGTAGAGGCACTGCTTTAGCCTATGGGTCATTTATTTCAGAAATCCTTGCTGCTGCGAATGTTGTGTATCCAACATTTCCGTGTGTATCAGTTTCCCCAGATAAAAAATTTAGCACCAAAACCCTTGCCATGATGGGGTACTTTTGGTGTGCTGAACGTCGTTCGTAAAAATTTGTCCGACAGGCTAATATCCCTCTGGTTCCTGATAACGATTCTGATGAAGAAGAAAGTGAAGAGCAGGGTGAAGAAGAAAGCGACGAACAAGGTAATGAAGAAAGTGAAGAGGAAAGTGAAGAAGACGATGCAGCAGACAACACAGATGCAGAGATCCCCGAACCTATCTATGAGACTCAAGATTATCATCAATCTCCAGTCCATGATACGGCTACAAATACCGATTGGGTCCAGTACTCATATTGATCAGAAGACCAAGAAGGCGATTCTACAAATCAAGGTTGGGGCGATTGGCAATATACATGCTGGACTACCTTGGGTAGATTCTATGACCCATATCACGGCTACCCTCAAGACTACCAACCCTTTGAGCACTCATCACCTCCTCCGCCTTCAGATAACTCCGAAGTCATTACTATGATGCAGTCAATGCAGTTAGAACAACAAAACTTCATAAGGCGTCAAGACACTCAGATGGAGCAAATTAGAGCTGACCTTCATGCCCAAAATGAAAGGTTCAATTATTTCTCTACTCGGATGGACGCCCGTATTGACTCTCTGGTTGAATCTCATGGGCGGCAAGATTGGGAAATCACCAACGCTCTTAGTCATCTCAACATGTCCGTCGAGGCCTTTTTGAACTTCTCGGATCCCTACCAAAATCCAGATGCTCCATATCGAGGGAGAGGACGAGGACGGGGGCGTGGTTATTAGATTCATAGCTGCATATTTCATATTTGCTTATATGTTTTAGTCTGTGTACTTTTCATTTGTTTTGTATTATCTGTGCCTGAACTTTAATTACATGTGTTCGTCATTATCTATTAATTCCAATATTTTGTTAATTATCATGCTTGTGTGTGAAGTTTGGTAATCAACTATCACCTATTGTCTGTACTATGTTATTTGATGCGTTCCTCTTCTCTTTTTGATGGTGTCAAAGGGGGAGAAGACAATGTTGCAAGCAAACACCAAAGCCAATAGTTCAGGATAGTACAACCTCACAGTGCAAAAGAAAGGGGGAGCTTGTTTATTCTTGTGTGCGTGTGTATATGTTGCATATTTTGGTGTTTTTAAATGTATACAGGTTGTCATCATCAAAAAGGGGGAGATTGTGGAGGCAAGTCGCCACATATCACACATAGCTACAAGACATTGGTAAATGCAGGTTTCGATGATGACAAATTCCCAGGATAGACTGGAAAGTACGAGTTCCAGATTCACTAACCAGATGCAACATATCTCTCAGCATATTATCCTTTTTCTAATCTTAATGTGTCTTAAAGAAATATACATTAAGTTGACAAACTGAAATCATGACTAAAGGCATGAGAAACCTCAAACTAACAATATTTTGCAGGATTGCAGGACATGGGTCGACCAAAGGGTCGACTTATCCATCAAAAACAAGGGAAGGACTGTCAGCGCATAAAACATGCGTTGACCATTGGGTCAGCGCATGAAAGGATAATTTTCCAGCGGGTCAACGCATGAAAGCTTTGGTCGACCATAGGGTCGGCGCACAAAGGAAAAGAATTCCAACGGGTCAGCGCACGCCGACTGTATGGTCGACGCATACTGATGAAATTTCCAGAAATTCAAAACATCACAGGCCATGCGTCGACGCATAGACCTGTTATAGTCGACTGCTCGCACGGAAAAACTGTTTTTAACTTTGTTCCCTCTCATATTTGAAATACTATTGTGTTCTGAATTTTGTGGGCTCTATATATACTTTCTTAAACACTTGTGTCTAACAACATTTGATATTCTTTTGATTCATGTGTTCAAAAACAAGAAAGAGTGAAATAGGTGTCCAAGATTCATCATCTTCATCTTCAACCTCTCACAACATTTCAATTACACACAATCATTTTTGAAATGCATTTGTGAGAGATTCAAGGCGATAAGGTTCGAGGCTTAGATTGGAGAATCAAGCTCAGGTTGAAGATTGCGACAGGTTCTTTCTTGAATAAAACCATTGGGGTTTTGCCCTCCAAGATTGGTTCTAATTTTGGGGGTTTTTGGACGAGATTCTTCATCAACGATCAATCGAGCGAAGGTGATTGTGAAGAGGTGGTCTTCACAAGTCTAGTAGCGGATTCGGTGACTTTGAAGGGAAGGTCTCGGGTTCGATTTGGTGCTGTTGAGATCAGCCGGAGCCAAAGGTTTGAACAACAACGTGTTCTTCAATAAGGTGGCTGGAGTCGGAGGTCCATCAACACAAATCGAAGAACTTGATTCAGCTTGAATCAAGGGGCAAGGAGTGAAGGCAACTTTCAACACATTGAGATTTTTGTTGTAATTTTGCTGCTCAATCCTTGTATAAACTGTTCATTCAAACAGGTGATATCTATTCAATATATCTCAATTCTAGTTTTAGAATTGAGGGCAGACGTACCCCGAAGCGAGGACGACGGGGGAACTGCCTCACCAAATTACTTGTCTTCTTTATTTTCAGCATTTTCGTTACCGCTCAAATAAGTAATTTTTGTGTAAGCTCTTGTGTCAAAACTGTGATATAAATTGAGTAAGAGATTAAAACATTGTTTTTAACTCTAACGTACAACAAAACGTTGTACTAGGCTGATTGAAATCACTTACTTAACATAAACATCACTTGGAGTGTCTTTGCACACCAAGTGTTTGACATATTGCTTGAACCAAAATTACCTTACTTGTGTATCTAGTTTTGGTTTAATTTTGGATCATTGGAACTAGGTAACCTTGCAATTGAAGTAAATAATTGATAAGCATAGTTTGTGTTATGATTCTATTTTTCCGAATTGTCATAAATCCATAGGCTTACGTATATCCGGTTTTCCAATAACCGTTCGTTTTAGACTATATTTTTCCTCGGCCGCTTCCGCACTTAAAACATTTTTAAAACCAATTTTAAATTGGTAGCGCCGACTCAAATTTTAATTGGGGATCTATTAAACCCCCCCTTCTAGATCCGTGCCATAGTCTAACAACTCTGGACAAGCACCAAGTCTTACTTCTACCTCCATAAATTGCTTAAGACAACAAATGGACGAGAGTAACATGCAAATGGTACATATTTTATCTCAGACGATGGGAGAAATCTTTCAGCGCCTAATCCAAAATACTACTCAAACCAACTAGCATGTGGTAACACAATTAGCCCGTATGGCTGATTTCATGGGGGTACTGGCGTTTGAGCAAAGAGTAGCAGGTGTCGAAAACGTGCCATTCTATCAGCAACAAAACGGTCACGTACCTATGGAGGATCATGAAATAGGCGAACCTTTCAGAGTCGGACCACCAAGGAATCAGGTACCAGCTCATATGGATGAAGAACCAAGGGTAGTCATGGTGAACAGACTTCAAAATGCTGACCAAATACTTAGACAGGTTCGACGCCATGATGCAGCAGAAGAGAACAACCTTGCAGCTATGGTCGAAAGGATAATGACCAGAAACGGTGCAAATTTTGGCTTTACCAGGCCAAATTATACTTCACCTATAGTGGATTACATCTTACAGGCTGAGTTACCTCCAAGGACGAAAGTCCCAAAATTTAGTAAATTTGCAGGAGACACAACTGACTCCACCGTCGAACACGTGGCTAGGTACATGATCGAAGCCGGAGACATATCTGGAGACGAAAGCCTTAGGATCAAATATTTTCCAAGTTCTCTCACAAAGAACGCCTTCACTTGGTTTACTACGTTACCTCCTAACTTAGTTTATAATTGGGCCCATTTGGAACTATTATTTCATGAACAATTCTACATGGGACAAACCGAGATTAGCTTGAAGGAATTGGCTAGTATTAAACGTAAAGTTACGGAACCAATCAACGACTACTTGAATAGGTTTTGTATTCTCAAAGCCAGATGCTTTACCCAAGTACCAGAACACGAATTGGTCGAAATGGCTGCAGGGGGTCTAGATTATTCCATTAGGATAAAGTTAGATGCCTAGTATCTTAGAGATATGGCACAACTAGCTGACCGAGTTCGAAGCTTGGAAAGGTTGAAAGAAGAGAAGGCTAGGTTTAGTAAGAGTAAGAAACTAGCCTTCGTCGAATGTAAGGAAGATGTCGAAACTACGTCTGATGGAACACTTAATTTCGATGAAAATGAGGTAGACATTACTGAATTAAAGTCATGTCCACCTTATGCTTGTAAATTTTTAGCTCC
Organism: Lathyrus sativus; assembly: GCA_963859935.3. Lineage (NCBI taxonomy): Eukaryota > Viridiplantae > Streptophyta > Magnoliopsida > Fabales > Fabaceae > Lathyrus > Lathyrus sativus. The sequence continues at coordinate 465,010,888 of OZ012738.1, forward strand.
TTCAAATGGGAAAATCCCACTGAGTCTAATGATAAGTTTCCTAAAATAACATATACTTTCGACGTCACTAAGTGTGACAAAATCTTTGACTTGTTAGTGAAGGATGGACAAATAATAGTACCTGCTGGTGCTAAAGCACCTCCTTTAAATCAAAGAAAGAAAAGAGTTTTTTGTAAGTACCATAATTTCTTGGGTCATAAGACTTCTCAATGTTTTCTTTTCAGGGATTTGGTGCAGAACGCCATCCAAGAAGGAAGGATAAAGTTTGGAGACAAGGGAAAGACTCAAATGAAAATTGATTCTGACCCATTGCAAAGTGTGGAAGCCAACTACACAAAACCTGAAGTTCAGATGGTCGAAGCCATTGAGAAATCTCCAGTCGAAATGGGAGAAGTCACTAAAAACTTCAATACTCAACTTGAGGCGGCTAAGGCAATAGAAGGCTGCAAACTAGTGTCACACAGCCTAGAAAAAACTAACAGTCGTAAGCTGATGCTGGTGACCAAGAATACTGCTGATTATTTCGTATAGGTCGACAATTCTATCAAAGAATCAGATATGGTAGAAGAAGAATTGGGACGAAATGCTGTCGAGGGTGTCAATATAGCCGAAATAGATGAAAAGTTTGATGATAACCTTGAGAGTATTAGTACCAACGAAATGTTAGGGAGGAGTTCTCCTAAAACACGGATGATCCAGAGAATGGAGCCCATGCTGATGGTAGGCGAAATGACTGAAGAGGGTGGTTGTTTCTTGGAAAACTGGATATGCTTGGCAGCAAAACGATACTTCAAGAACTCTCCTGAAGTTGGGAGATTCAATGTCGAGGATTCAAGTTCAGTTGGAAGTGTCAAGGGTGTTGAAAAATTGGAAACTCATTTTTCCAAGATGAAGCTTGAAGATGATGTCAACATCAACATGGTCGAGATTAACAACAAGAGAATTAATGAACTAGTTGAAGTAAAAAGAGCAGAAGAACCTAACAAGATGGCATATCCTGAACAGGAAGAAAACATTGTTGAATTTTTGCACCGCTGTCAAAAAGGGGGATCATGAGTGATGCTATGCCCTAGATGTAATGCTATTTTCAACGAGACAGCTGCTCGAGAGTTAGAAGAGATTAAGAAAACTGATGAGGGTTAGGGGCAGAAAAAGAGTCAAGGCCCCAAAAATATGGAATCCAGAAAACCTCCAGTATGGGTAAAAACACCAGCAAAACCCAACACGTTCAAGCCAGTGGATAATGTACCTACAGGGAAATGGGTTAAACCTGTCGAAGGACAAGGACGCAAAAAGTGGAGGAAGTTTGATGTAGAGAGAGGCTCTTCATTCGAGTATCTCAAAGAAAACCATGTGACCAACAAGTTAGCGTATGTATCTGCGAATTACAAAGGGAAGAATCCTATGACTAGATCCCAATGGCGAAGGGAGCAACGCAGATGAAAAGCTGCTAGGGAAGCCCAGGGTTTAAAGCAGGTGGAGTCCAGTACGAACAATGGCAACCAAGGTGAAGTCGCTGAAAAAATGCCTATAAAAAGGAGGTTGTTTGGGGATCAGAAGAGTGAGCCAGTTGGTCTAGTCGAAGATGACGAGAATATGACCGACAATTTCGATAGTGAATCCACTGATTCGTTGGACATTATAGTAAACGTGGTGTCTGTCATGCCCAGAGAATTCAGTCAAGTCACAGAAGTGGAAGACATAGACCAAAATACTGAATTAGAGATGATGGCACACAAACCTGTATGCTATTACATAATGAATAATGGGTGTGTCGAAGAACAAAACGCGTTCTTTGAACGTCCCACAGAGGAGATGAAGAATCACTTGAAACCTCTTTACATCACTGGAAAGGTAGAAAATGTGCCTATTAACAAAATACTGGTCATTTGTGGTGCGACTGTGAACTTGATGCCTCGATCTTTGTTGAGCAAGATCGGGAAGGATGACGATGATTCAAAACCCCACAACATGGTTCTATCAAACAATGAAGGAAAAATAGGTTCGACCTTGGGAGTCATCCAAGTTGACCTCACAGTGGGGACAATTACAAGACCTACGGTGTTCATGGTTGTCGAAATTAAAGCTAATTACAACTTGCTGCTAGGCAGAGAATGGATTCACGGTGTAGGTGTCGTGCCATCCTCAATGCACCAGAGGATTGTGATTTGGAGGCCAGATGGAATTGCGAAAAACATTGAAGCTGATCAAGGATATTTCGAAATTCACATTAATTATGTTGATGGTAACCAATTTGATAAGCATCTGGCGAATATTGCTTCACGTCCTCCAGCAGGGTTTGAATTTTCCCCAAACGAAACAACATTCCATTCGTTGTACCTACACCTCGTCGAAGGCTTTAGATGGGATAGTGAAAGACTAGGAGAAAGGCTACCAATCATGGAAGGGCCTTCAGTAGATCCCACCGGGTGGGGAGAAGGATTTAGTGATCATGGCTGAATACGAAGCATTGAAGAGAATTTCGGCCTACGTGGCTGAAACCAAGTTACAAACGGCTCTGGAGGCTGTTAATGACTACATGGTTGATGAAGCCATTTGCGAGTTTCATCAAGAAAATCCTAGAGAGGATTTTGACGTAATAAATCCAGATGGAGAACAAGCCTAACGGCTAGACGCCATCTATGACGACGAATCTTTGGGGTTCGAAAAATATCCACTAGCAAACCCTGTCAAGATGCTAGCACATGACCCTTTAGAAGAAATTGATCTTAGTGAAGGAGCACTCAAAAGGCCAACATATATCAGTGCCAAGATAGATCCCTAGCTCAAAGTCAAAGTGATATAGTTACTGAAAGAGTTCAAAGACTGTTTCGCTTGGGACTACGGCGAAATGCCTGGTTTAAGCAGAGAGTTGGTCGAACATAAGCTACCCCTAACACCTGGGAGAAAACCTGTCAAACAAGGTCCAAGACGGTTCGCCCCAGAAATATTGTCAAAGATCAAAGAGGAGGTCGAAAGACTACTTCGTTGCAAATTCATTCGCACAGCAAGGTATGTCGAATGGTTGGCCAATATAGTGCCTGTGATTAGGAAAAATGGGTCTTTAAGAGTCTGCATAGATTTTAGAGGTCTAAATGCTGCTACTCCTAAAGACGAATATTCAATGCCAGTAGCGGAAATGCTAGTCGATTCTGCGGTAGGACATGAATATCTTAGCATGTTAGATGGATATTTTGGGTACAACCAAATATTCATTGCTGAAGAAGATATTCCTAAAACTGCTTTCAGATGTCCTGAGGATTTAGGCACTTAGGAGTGGGTAGTGATGCCTTTTGGTCTAAAAAATGCTGGTGCTACTTACCGAAGGGCAATGAATTCTATTTTTCACGACTTTATAGAAACTTTCATGCAGGTCTATATTGATGACATTGTTATAAAATCTATTTCTGGACGAGATCATCTCAACTATCTGAAACGCTCACTTCTCAGAATCAGAAAATTTGGTCTTAAGATGAATCCTCTTAAATGTGCTTTTCTTGTACAGGGAATGAGACTTCTTAGGCTTTGTGGTCCACAAGAAAGGGACTTAAATCAATCAAAATAAAACCAAATCCATAATGGAAGCGAAAGCGCCATCAACCAAGAAGGAGTTGCAGTTATTATTAGGCAAAATCAACTTCTTAAGAAGGTTCATCTCCAACCTGAGTGGAAAGATGCAAGCTTTTTCACCATTGCTTCGTTTCAACAGAGATAATTTCGAGTGGGGGCAATTACAACAAGGAGCTTTCGACAAGATCAAGGAGTACCTGAGTCACCCACCAATTTTATCTCTACCATGTAGAAACAAAAGTATGACGATATATATAGCTGCATCAGATAAAACCTTAGGGAGCATGTTGGCTCAAGAAGATGAGAATAAAGTCGAAAGAGCCATTTATTATCTAAGTAGAGTTTTAAATGATGCAGAAACTAGATATAGCATGATTGAAAAATTATGTTTATGCTTGTATTTCTCTTGTACTAAATTGAAGCAATATATAAAGCCTGTTTATGTGTATGTTTCGTCTCATTTTGATGTCATAAAACATATGTTATCTAAACCTATCTTGCATAGTCAAATTGGAAAATGGGCTTTAGCCTTAACCGAATATTCGTTAACTTATCAACCTTTAAAGGCTATGAAAGGAAAAATCGTGGCTGATTTTTTAGTCGACCGTTCTATCAACGAAACTAATTTAAATTATGTTGAAATAAGGTCCTGGAAATTGTATTTCGATGGATCAAGCCATAAAAATGGAACGGGAGTAGGTATATTGATTACTTCTCCTAAGAAAATTCCAACAAAATTTAAGTTCCGGATCGAAGGCACATGTTCCAATAATGAGGCCGAATATGAAGCATTAATTGTTGGCCTTGAAATTTTGTTAGAATTGGAGGCAACTAGAGTCAAAATAATGGGAGACTCTGAATTGGTTGTAAAGCAACTCACAAAGGAATATAAATGTGTTAAAGAAAATCTCATTGTATACTTTGTGGTAGCGAATAGGTTGTTAAAAAGGTTTGAGGTAGTGTCTATCCAACATATACCCAGGATAGAAAACCAGGTTGCTAATGACTTGGCCCAAATTGCTTCTGGATATAATGTATCGAAAGAAAAACTTTAGAAGTGATTGAGGCGAGAGGAAAGATAATGACTATTGGATTGTGCCCATCAGATTTAAAACCCACTAAACTTGGGTTCTTGGATGGCGAAAATTTTGAAATTTTTGCCATAGACAGTTCAACAGAGAGAGATTGGAGAAAGACCATAGTCGAGTATCTGCAAAATCCAACAGGTTTGATAGAGCGAAAGATCAAGTATCAAGCTTTGAGCTATACACTGGTGGGTAATGAGTTGTTTAAAAAGACCCCTGAGGGGGTTTTGTTGAAATGCCTTAGCGAAGAAGAGGCATATGTCGCGCTCTCGACAATGCATATTGGAGCGTGTGGAGCACACCAAGTTGGCCACAAAATGAAGTGGCTATTGTTTCGACAAGGCCTGTATTGGCCCACTATGTTAAAAGATTGCATAGAGTTTTCTAGAGGGTGCCAAGAGTGTCAAGTTCATGTTGGCATCCAGCATATTTTCGCAAGTGAGTTGCACCGATAGTAAAATCATGGCCTTTTAGAGGTTGGGCTTTGGATATAATAGGAGAAATTCGACCAGCGTCGTCAAAGAACCATAAATACATCTTGGTTGAAATTGACTACTTTACAAAATGGATCGAAGCAATACCATTGGTAAACATGGGTCAGGAAGATGTTATCGATTTTATCCAAAACCACATTGTATACAGATTTGGCATTCCATAAACAATCACAACAAATCAGGGATCAGTTTTTACTGCTCGGAAGATGCAAGAATTCGCCAATAAAATAGGTTTTAAATTATTAACCTCGACACCCTATTATGCCCAGGAAAATGGGCAAGTCGAAGCTGCTAATAAAGTAGTAATTGGACTAATTAAGAGGCATGTAGGGAAAAGTCCTCGAAATTGGCACCAGACGTTGGATCAAGTCCTTTGGGCATGTCGGACGTCCCCAAAAGAAGCTACTAATGCCATGCCATTTAGGTTAGTTTTTGGGCATGACGCAGTGTTACCTGTCAAAATATGCTTATACTTCGTGAGAATCCAGAGACATCATGAGATCCCTTCTCAATCTTATTGGGCAATCATGATGGATGAATTGGTAGACTTGGACGAAGAAAGGCTTAAAGCCTTGGAAGTCTTAAGAAGACAGAAACAAAGGGTCGAGGATTCCTATAACAAAAGGGTTAAATCTAAGTCTTTTCTAAGTGGAGATCTTGTATGGAAGGTGATTTTGCCTATGGATCAAAGGGATGGAACCTTAGGCAAATCGTCTCCTAAATGGAAAGGCCTGTTTCAAATCATACAAGTATTCTCTAATGGGGCTTATGAGATCGAGGAAGTAGACAAAGATAAAAGAATCTTGAAAGCAAATGGAAAATATTTGAAAAAGTATGGGCCTATCTTGCAAGAAGTTCATATTAAAATCTAGATTTCATAAGCATAATAGCCAAAATAGGCCACAAGGGCTAACATGGCAGATAAGAGATCAAAATATAAGAAACCAGTACAGTGATTCATAACTTAAAAACGGGATTAATCAAAATTTCTCGAATCAATGGACTTGAGGTATTCCATGTAATCCTCATCAGCTTCATCGTCAGAGTGGAGGGTACGAGGGCGTACTTTCTTGGACATTTTCATGTTGGTTTCTATTGTTTTGGCACGAGGAGGCGCTCCCTGGGAAGTCTCAGGTTTGGTGGTTGGTTTAGTTGTCGATGCCACCACCAGCTCCTTTGAATCTTTGTCCTGGGTTTTGAGGGCAGACTTTTCTGGATGGGAGTTCATATTTGTTTTGATGAAGTATAGAACCTGGTTCAGGAGAGAAGAGGTTTTATAGGGAAAGATTGGTTGTGGATTGGCCAGTCAAAACGGTGGAGAATTAAGGGATTAGTTCGGAGAAGGTACCTAAAAAGCTACGCCTTAAATACCACAGTAAAACTAAAAGCCTATGCCGTTGGAGCAATAAATAAACTAGGAAAAGGCGCTGCTTTTTAGAGAAGAAAAATCATTAAATACAAATTGGACTCAAAATATGAGGCCATAGGGAGTAATGCCGTAACAATGTATCATAAAAGCGACATGTTTAAAAAACATTAGGTGATACATAAATAGTTTCGACAAAAATAAAATAAAATATTGTCATTACAAAAGGATCGACAACCACAAGATAAAATGATGATTATAAAATGAAGGTCGAGAAGCCTCAAAAGGGAAGTTTCGACTTTAATTGAGGAAAAGTGCTCATGTGATGATTGAGACGAGCGTCGCACAGGGATTTGTCTAGCCCGGCTGCTGCAAGTTCTTTTTCAAGCTTCAGGGCCGCGTCGATAAAATCAATGGTACTTTTCAGCTCTAGAGCAATTTCAAGATCGACAGAGGATTTCAGCTCGAGATTACGCTTTTCGGCATCAGGAATCTTCGCCTGGAGGTCTTTAATTTGTTTTTTCCACTCATCAATATTCTTTTGGTTGGAGATAAGTTCTTCCTGACGTTGCTTGTGGGCGTTCTCCAGCTGTTCGACCCTAGCTTCAGCTTCTTGTGCACCAGTCCAGGCTGCACTTTCACGACCAGTCGTAGCTTCAATGGTCTTCACAAGAGTAGGGAGTCGTCGAATCTCAGAAGACAAATTATCCACCACATCTGTCAAGTCCAGTAAGAAGTCATGAACTTCTGGACTAAGAGTAGTGAGGTTGAGTTTTTTGAGTTGGTCTTTCAAGAACGTGAGAGACGTGGGGTTTGCAGTTAAAACATTTTAGATGTCCCCTATGAAGAACTTTTTCTTGATAGTTTGAAGGATCGGACCGGCGAAGTCATCTGAGGCGAAAGGAGTGGGAGTAGTCGAAGAGGTAGAAGCAAATCCACATTTTTCCCATTGATCCTTTTAGCATACTCTCTGGGATTCGACCATTTTAGGGACAGTAGAGGAACTTCAGGGGTCACAATGGGAGGCAGAGTCTTTTTTACCAGTGGTGCAGTATGGTCAGAATCAGGACCAGTTTGGTTTTCTTCTTCGACATCCGCCCCGTCGCTTTCCTCGTCATCTTCAGCAAATTCTCCTTCGCTTTTTCCTTCTTCTTCGTCATCCTGGTCCTTTTCGTCATTAACTCTCATGTCTTCATCTTCATTACCAGCAGGAAGGGGGTTGTTTGGTTCAGGAGGGGATTCAGGGTGCACAGCCGTTGGCTCTTCATGCGTAGTTGGACAGGGGTTGTCTTTTGTTGTTGGGCCTGAAGGAACATAAACTTCTTCGCCAGCCACATCATCAGTAACCATAGGGTTAAGTTGAGTGTGAGGAGGAGGACTAGAAGCGTTGTCGTCTCCAGAATTGTTACCCTCAGTATGGACCTGTTGTGTAGTAGTGGGTGCTGAAGGAGGGTTAGTTCCTACAGAAGGAACAACAGGTTGGTTCACTTCACTTAAACTAGAGCCAACATTAGAAGAAGGGTGATAAGTTGGCTCACCTTGGCTGTTGATAGAGTAAGTAGCAGAAACACCATGAACGGGGGATGGAGTAGGAGTAATGGTATTAGCCTGAAAACACAAGTAAAGAGGATAAGGCTAAAATGTTACACAACAAAGGGCACATAACCAAAATGATAATGTGCATACCTGAGCTGGAGTAGCACTGGGATTTGAAATGCCATCCCCATGATCACTAGAAGTTGGCTTCGCAATGGCCACGGGGAATTGTCCATCGACATCATCAGGAGTGGATGTCAAACCAAGAATTTTGGCCACCTTCGCTGGAGGTGGGCCAGTAGATCCAGATGCTTTCACAGGTTTCTTTCTCTTTTTAACCAGGGTGTCTTCAAGAGACTCACTAGCATCTGAAGTAACAACAATAGGGGTATCATTCTTGCCTTTCTTTGAAGGAGTACGAGGTTTGCGCTTTGTCTAAGAAAACAGAAAGAGATAATACAAGTGTGAGAGTAGAATCACACAAAAAGATTAGGCAAAGGAGATGCTATGTACCATTTTGCCTTCAATTTCTTTGCCACTTTGAGAAGTGGTAGCCCTCGTGGGGGGAGCCTTCCTAGGTATAGCTGAAAAACAATATGTGGCCAGTTAAATAGAGAAAGATTAATGGTACAATCATAAGCGAAGGGCATCAAACCATCATCTATGTCAGATTCGATCCGAACATTTTGAATCCCTATATGAAGATGTCCTTTGAAACTGTCTAAAGTATACTTAGTCGAAACCACCCGTCGAGCTTTTGGTTGAGATTGTTGTCGAAGGACTTTTAAGTCCTCAGCACATATAAACCAATTTGGAAATGGAGGGCCAAGCGCCACTCCAAAATCAGCGGTAGGCAAGCGAGGGAACTTAGGAGGAAAAAGTTTAAAAGCTACCTCATAACATTTCTAACGAGGAACATTAGGGGGAATTTTTAAGGTATCCAATTTCTGGAAAAAGTTTCATAAATGGTATCTTCATAGAAACTGGCGGTGTGGAGTGTAACGCCCCGATTCTGAATTTCCCAATTTGTTTGAGTCCTTTTTGATTTATTTGGATGAATGTTATTTTAATTATGTAATTTATGTGTCGATACATTTAATTGCTTTTTGTGCTATTTTACCGATTCAGAGAGTTTTCGGGGAAAATAGATTAAAGGGTATTTTAGACATTTAGTATTTTATATTAAGTGGGGTATTTTGTGAGAAAATATTTTAAGAGGTATTTTGAGGAGAAATAGAATAGAATAGAAAGAGGTATAAGTGAGAATTAGAGAGAAAAGAAATGAGATAGAAAGAAAAAGGAAGGAAAGAAGAAAAGAGAAGAGAAAGAGGAGAAATGGAGAAAAACCTAGAAATTCATCAAGAAACAACTTCCAAGCTTCAATCAATCGGGTAAGGGTGTGAAACCTTATTATTATATCAATGTGTATAATCATGTATGATTTTTGTTGGATTGTTTTGGATTGATTGGTAGTTTTCTACACTTTCCATTTTAGGTCGAAATTGGTTTAATCGATAGAAATCGTTGTTTAACGGTTAGAATCGTGATTAGACGACGTAGATTAGTCGATACATGTTAGACTAAGGCTATTGGATATGAGTTGGAGTTCATCGGGTGATTTTATCGGTGGTTTTGGATTCTGAACAGTGGGGAGAAGTGGAAATCGCAGACGCTCGCTAGCAGCTCGCTAGGCGAGCAGGTCGCAAGTGTTCGCTGGCAGTTCGCTAGGCGAGTGCACAGCGAACGGTCCCAGACTTGGGACAGAATGGTTTTGATGTCCTTCGCTTGTAGCGAAGGGAGTAGCGAGGAGCTCGCCGGAGGTTCGCTGTGGTGAACGAGGTAGAGAACGAAGTCTGGAGCTTCTATTGTGCTCGCTAGCAGTTCGCTAGGCGAGCAAGTGGCGAACGCTCGCTAGCAGCTCGCTAGGCGAGCGTGTAGCGAACGTAGCAGAATGGGTTTTCCCTGCTGCTGTGTGTTGTTGTGGCTTGGGGTTTTGGTTGCGATCGACCCTTCTTTGGTTTAATAGCTTGTGTGCTGATTTGTGATGTGTTGTGGGTAGCCGTATGGCGTGAATCCTAGTTTATGGTTTGTGAAGCATAAGTGTGGCCAATTGGAAATTTTGTGCATTTGCTTAGTTTGAATAGAAATGCATGAGGAATTGATTGTGAATGTGAGCCATGTTTGAATGGTGTGAATGAATGATGAATATATATGTTTTGTGATACGTATATTTTGAATGCATAAATGAATATATGCGATAAATGTGAAGAATGCATGAGTGTGTTTGTAAACATGTGTGCATTTCAAGAGTGTCATGAGTCATGTTGCATGTGAAGCATCATGGTGTGCATTCTTGTGTTGATTGATTCCGTAGTGAATCTACAGAACGATTGTGTGCCCGTGTGGGGTGTGAGCAATCAGATTATGTGCCCATGTGGGGTGTGAGCAATCGGATTGTGTGCCCGTGTGGGGTGTGAGCAATCCTGAAACATCGTGTGCCCATGTGGAGTGTGAGCGATGGGTGAACATCGTAGGCCCGACGGGGAGTTACTTCGGTAACGAGCGATGATTCCATTTGGTTCTTCAATTGAACCTGTTGAAATGAGTCGGTACCGCATTTGCATCTGCATAGAGTCGTGAGTCGGTCTCTATGAGTTGCATGTTGACATCTTGCACGATGTATGATGAATGAACATAAGTATAAATGTTTATGTGAATTATGGATGATTGGAATGATTGGTATGCTTGAAGATATATATATATATATATATATATATATATATATATATATATATATATATATATATATATATATATATATATATATATATATATATGTGTATATATATATATATATATATATATATATATATATATATATATATATATATATATATATATATATATATATATATATATATATATATATATATATGTGTGTGTGTGTGTGTGTGTGTGTGTGTGAATGTATGTATATGTATGTTTTGTGAGTTTATGAATTAATATAAACATGGTTGACGCATATTGTATATGCTTGGCATTATATTGTAAACGTTATGTGGAAATAATGTGTATGTGTAGAAGTATGATTGGCGAATATGCCCAGTTATGAAATGTGCATTGAGGTTTATATAATGAATCGTGGTGAGAATGTGAAGTATGTGTAATTTGTATAATATATAATTTTATGCATTGACTGTTATGATATTGTTTCTCACCCTTCTGCTGTTTTATAATGCTCTATGAGGCATTGTAGAGTAGGTTGCTGGAGGTCCTTTTTGTGAAGCGAGTCTTCATTGTTTTTGGTCGTTGGCTCTGATATGTAACATCTGGGTAGTTAGGAAGCCTTTGGCTCTTTTTGGAGATACAAGTGTTTTGATTCTTTTGTGATACGTCTGTGTATGTATCTGCTTATGGATGATTTGTAAAGATGAATTAACTGAATGATGTATATATGTTTACATGAATGAATTGATTCAATGTTTAGATGTTTCCGCTTTTATTCTGAATGTTGAGGTGTGGGTTTTAGGACTAAGATTTCTTTGTTATGACTTGCCCATTGTTGCATATCTACTTGAGCAGGTGTTGTATGCGTTTAATTTCATGATAATGTGATGCACCTCTTTTATACCATGTTTAAAATAAACTCTGATGAAATTTATATTGAGTGCCTAAATGATTTATTCAATTATTTAGGGGTATAGGAAGGGGGTGTTACATTAAGTGGTATCAGAGCCATTGTTGAGTCAGTTGTGTCTGTCTTGTCGTTGTGTTGGTTGAACAGTTGTTTAACCTTGTTGATATTTTTGGTAAGGGTTATAATGGATGGTCGTAACGGCGATGCGGTGGCGGCTGCTTTGGAAGAAATGGTTAGGACGGTGCGAGATGCGTCGATTGTGAATGCGACTGATGAGTTCAGGAAGAAGGAGATGGTGTTCCTTGAGCTGAAACAAGGTAGTATGTCCGTGGTGGACTATACTGCTAAGTTTATGGAATTGGTTCAATTTCATCCTCACTATGATGCGGCTACGGCTGAGTTCGCAAAGTGTATTAAGTATGAGAATGGCTTGTGTCCTGAGATTAGGCAAGCGATGGGATATCAGAGGATAAGAAGGTTTTCGGATTTGACGGAGTGTTGTAAAATCTTCGAGGAAGATATCAAGGTTCATTTCGCTCATTACAAAAGTTTGAATGAGAAGAGAGGAAAGCAACCAATAAGGAGTGGGCCTTATGTGACGCCTGCTGATAAAGGCAAGCATAGGGAACACTTTGTTAAGAGGTCCGGAGGTGGATGTTCGGGTCCCATTAAGTGCTACAAGTGTGGCGAGATGGATCACAAGTCTTTTAAGTGTAGGAAGCCCAAAGTTAAGTGCTCTAGCTGTGGAGTTCTTGGACATGATGCTATGGATTATAGAATGGGTGTAGTGAAGTGCTACAATTATGGAGAAGTAGGACACATCAGTGCTAAGTGTCCTAAACCTAAGCAAGCTCCAACGAGTGGGAAGGTATTTGCATTAGCAGGCTCTGACGCTACTAATACGGACCATTTGATTAAAGGTACATGCTTTATTAATAATAAGCTTTTAGTTGCTATTATTGATATCGGAGCGACTCATTCGTTCATTTCTTTTGAGTGCGCTAAGCGATTGGATTTGTGTATATTTACTTGTGATGATAATATGGTTATTGAGACGCCCACTTCGGGGTCGGTAACTACTTCTTTGATATGCATAAGTCGTCCTTCGACCATGTGTGGTAAGGACTTCGTTATGGATTTAGTGTGTTTACCATTAGACGGTTTGGGCGCGATCTTCGGTATGAATCAGTTGCAATCTAATAGAGTTCATTTAGATTGTTGTCACAAGTTGGTAGAGTTTCCTTCTTTGGAAGATGATAGAAGTGAGAGTTTTCTATCCACTAAAGAGTTGAAGAATTTTTAGCGGACGAAGCTCAGTTGTTTGACTTGTTTGCATCGTTGTCGGTTGGGAGCAAGGTGGAAATTGATGTGTTTCTCGTGGTGTGTGATTAAGCGCTATTATAATCTGGTAAATATGGTTTATAGTCCATCATGATTTTCGGCCGTCTATTGACAAATTGAGGAACTGATCACCCTTAATCTCTTGTTGATAGTAGCTGGGATTGTGTCGGATGGGATAGACGTGTCTTACAAGCTTAGATGGTGCGTGTAGTGAATTGTTTGGAGTGAAGCCAAGTGCTTAAGGATTGTTCTGAGGAGTCGACGCAGGGCAGTGTTGAGATGTTGAATTTTGATGAGATTTGGAGTGCTAATGAAAGTGGGGGGTTGGCAGTTTCCGACTAGTTATGGTTGTCTGGAAGTTATCCTGACAAGATAAGTGATATAGAGCCAGGATGTTAAGTGGGGTTATGAAGGACGCAATTTTGGGAACTGGTCCGGAATTGAGAACCCCATGTTATAGGTGTGATTGGATGGTCAAGGTGTTACATTAATTGAGTGGTTGAGACTCGCGTTTGGTGTTGGCGCTACGACAACAGACTCCGAGGTTAAGCATATAAAGAGTGGATGGTGACTTCTGGTAATTACTAAAGGGAGTAAGGTGTAGGATACAAGATTAGTATGGGTAAACCTTCAACCATTTCGAGAAGTTGAAGACGATTTGAATGGCCTTCTAAGTGCAGAATGTTGTTTCTAAATTTTGTAGTAACGAGAGAACTGTGATTCAAAATGACGCAAAGTTAGGAGCGTTGGAAGTTATTTTAGTGCTCTACGCGACGAGGAGGTAGTGACATGGAATCAAGTATTTATTGATGAAATATGTTTGGGTGTTGTGGTAAGTGCGATTCGTGTTTTCTCCATAGGTCCACAACTGCGTGTCTGTTTGGAATGGGATTTTCCACACTTGAGTGAGTGAGCCAAGGGTTGTGTAACCAATGGTGTTTCGATGTATTAGAAGGATGTAGAGGATCAGGTTGTACATCGCAGAATTGAGTTATCAGTGTTAGAGAGGAAGTAGTATTATGTCACTATGAAAAAAGTTCAAAGAATTTTGGAAAAGCTGTCAACAGCTTGTGTGTTGGTTTTGTCGAATCCAACAAGACTGTTTGTTATGCTTTGTGATGCCTTGGTGATATGATCGGGAGATACGTTAAATGCAACACCAGCAATGTTTGAATTATGCTTTAAGGCAGTTAAAAGTACAAGAGGAATTATCTGATGAGTGACTTAGAGTTGGTTGTTGTTGTGTGTTTGTACCGGAGTTTGGGGAGCTTCAATGGCTTAGTTGAGATTTGAGGTGGTTAATGATCTTAAGAAATTGAGGTATTTGTTTGGTTTGAGAAAAATTGCATATGATGAAGAGGAAATAATAGGGACTTCGTATGGAGTTGAGCTTTGTGTAGTGAGACTGATTATTGGTGTTCTCGATGAGATTCAAGAAGGTTGGAATTCTAATTGGAGTTAATAGATTGATGGCAGTTTAAGGAATTGAAGTCGAAGGGCTGATTTTCGGATTTATGGAAAGCGTGACATGAGATGTTGTGATAGAGTCTATGTGTCCGAGTAGTGTGGATTGGATATGAGTACTTTGAAAGAATTGTTTCGGTGGCACGGATAGAGTAGCGTATGAGTGCGAGAGGATTTGACTGTTGAGACAACCTTGAGGAAAAGGGATCGTCTTGGTAAAGGTAATTAGGCGGAATCAACTAGAGGGAGTTGGAATTGGAAGGTTAGGATGCGAGAGTCACATTCCCGAGTCGGTTGAATCGGTTAATATTTTCCGAGGACGAAAATTTCTGAAGAGGGGGGAGAGTTGTAACGCCCCGATTCTTAATTTCCCAATTTGTTTGAGTCCTTTTTGAT